>JASWHU010000278.1:0-135971 GCA_030819815.1 Strix occidentalis
GCCCCAGATTTTATGTTGCCCTGGAGAGCTTGCAGAGCACTGGGGAAAAGCAGGCAGAGAATTCCCTGCTAGCACCTTCTCTGTGCCTGGGAAGCACAAGTGTTCCCATTGCTTCGCAGAATCGCGTTTGTGCAGAAAACACTAACACTTGTTCAGAAGGAAAGAAAGCACAGAGCCCCAGATTTTATGTTGCCCTGGAGAGCTTGCAGAGCACTGGGGAAAGGCAGGCAGAGAATTCCCTGCTAGCACCTTCTCTGTGCCTGGGAAGCACAAGTGTTCACATTGCTTCGCAGAATCGTGTTTGTGCAGAAAACACTAACACTTGTTCAGAAGGAAAGAAAGCACAGAGCCCCAGATTTTATGTTGCCCTGGAGAGCTTGCAGAGCACTGGGGAAAGGCAGGCAGAGAATTCCCTGCTAGCACCTTCTCTGTGCCTGGGAAGGAGAAGTGTTCACATTGCTTCGCAGAATCGCGTTTGTGCAGAAAACACTATCACTTGTTCAGAAGGAAAGAAAGCACAGAGCCCCACATTTTATGTTGCCCTGGAGAGCTTGCAGAGCACTGGGGAAAGGCAGGCAGAGAATTCCCTGCTAGCACCTTCTCTGTGCCTGGGAAGCAGAAGTGTTCACATTGCTTCGCAGAATCGTGTTTGTGCAGAAAACACTAACACTTGTTCAGAAGGAAAGAAAGCACAGAGCCCCAGATTTTATGTTGCCCTGGAGAGCTTGCAGAGCACTGGGGAAAGGCAGGCAGAGAATTCCCTGCTAGCACCTTCTCTGTGCCTGGGAAGCAGAAGTGTTCACATTGCTTCGCAGAATCGCGTTTGTGCAGAAAACACTAACACTTGTTCAGAAGGAAAGAAAGCACAGAGCCCCAGATTTTATGTTGCCCTGGAGAGCTTGCAGAGCACTGGGGAAAAGCAGGCAGAGAATTCCCTGCTAGCACCTTCTCTGTGCCTGGGAAGCACAAGTGTTCCCATTGCTTCGCAGAATCGCGTTTGTGCAGAAAACACTAACACTTGTTCAGAAGGAAAGAAAGCACAGAGCCCCACATTTTATGTTGCCCTGGAGAGCTTGCAGAGCACTGGGGAAAGGCAGGCAGAGAATTCCCTGCTAGCACCTTCTCTGTGCCTGGGAAGCACAAGTGTTCACATTGCTTCGCAGAATCGTGTTTGTGCAGAAAACACTAACACTTGTTCAGAAGGAAAGAAAGCACAGAGCCCCACATTTTATGTTGCCCTGGAGAGCTTGCAGAGCACTGGGGAAAGGCAGGCAGAGAATTCCCTGCTAGCACCTTCTCTGTGCCTGGGAAGCACAAGTGTTCACATTGCTTCGCAGAATCGCGTTTGTGCAGAAAACACTAACACTTGTTCAGAAGGAAAGAAAGCACAGAGCCCCAGATTTTATGTTGCCCTGGAGAGCTTGCAGAGCACTGGGGAAAGGCAGGCAGAGAATTCCCTGCTAGCACCTTCTCTGTGCCTGGGAAGGAGAAGTGTTCACATTGCTTCGCAGAATCGCGTTTGTGCAGAAAACACTATCACTTGTTCAGAAGGAAAGAAAGCACAGAGCCCCACATTTTATGTTGCCCTGGAGAGCTTGCAGAGCACTGGGGAAAGGCAGGCAGAGAATTCCCTGCTAGCACCTTCTCTGTGCCTGGGAAGCAGAAGTGTTCACATTGCTTCGCAGAATCGTGTTTGTGCAGAAAACACTAACACTTGTTCAGAAGGAAAGAAAGCACAGAGCCCCAGATTTTATGTTGCCCTGGAGAGCTTGCAGA
Organism: Strix occidentalis; assembly: GCA_030819815.1. Lineage (NCBI taxonomy): Eukaryota > Metazoa > Chordata > Aves > Strigiformes > Strigidae > Strix > Strix occidentalis. Next base: position 1,777 of record JASWHU010000278.1, read on the forward strand.
GCACTGGGGAAAGGCAGGCAGAGAATTCCCTGCTAGCACCTTCTCTGTGCCTGGGAAGCAGAAGTGTTCACATTGCTTCGCAGAATCGCGTTTGTGCAGAAAACACTAACACTTGTTCAGAAGGAAAGAAAGCACAGAGCCCCACATTTTATGTTGCCCTGGAGAGCTTGCAGAGCACTGGGGAAAAGCAGGCAGAGAATTCCCTGCTAGCACCTTCTCTGTGCCTGGGAAGCACAAGTGTTCCCATTGCTTCGCAGAATCGCGTTTGTGCAGAAAACACTAACACTTGTTCAGAAGGAAAGAAAGCACAGAGCCCCACATTTTATGTTGCCCTGGAGAGCTTGCAGAGCACTGGGGAAAGGCAGGCAGAGAATTCCCTGCTAGCACCTTCTCTGTGCCTGGGAAGCACAAGTGTTCACATTGCTTCGCAGAATCGTGTTTGTGCAGAAAACACTAACACTTGTTCAGAAGGAAAGAAAGCACAGAGCCCCACATTTTATGTTGCCCTGGAGAGCTTGCAGAGCACTGGGGAAAAGCAGGCAGAGAATTCCCTGCTAGCACCTTCTCTGTGCCTGGGAAGCACAAGTGTTCACATTGCTTCGCAGAATTGCGTTTGTGCAGAAAACACTAACACTTGTTCAGAAGGAAAGAAAGCCCAGAGCCCCACATTTTATGTTGCCCTGGAGAGCTTGCAGAGCACTGGGGAAAGGCAGGCAGAGAATTCCCTGCTAGCACCTTCTCTGTGCCTGGGAAGCACAAGTGTTCACATTGCTTCGCAGAATCGTGTTTGTGCAGAAAACACTAACACTTGTTCAGAAGGAAAGAAAGCACAGAGCCCCACATTTTATGTTGCCCTGGAGAGCTTGCAGAGCACTGGGGAAAGGCAGGCAGAGAATTCCCTGCTAGCACCTTCTCTGTGCCTGGGAAGCAGAAGTGTTCACATTGCTTCGCAGAATCGCGTTTGTGCAGAAAACACTAACACTTGTTCAGAAGGAAAGAAAGCACAGAGCCCCACATTTTATGTTGCCCTGGAGAGCTTGCAGAGCACTGGGGAAAAGCAGGCAGAGAATTCCCTGCTAGCACCTTCTCTGTGCCTGGGAAGCACAAGTGTTCCCATTGCTTCGCAGAATCGCGTTTGTGCAGAAAACACTAACACTTGTTCAGAAGGAAAGAAAGCACAGAGCCCCACATTTTATGTTGCCCTGGAGAGCTTGCAGAGCACTGGGGAAAGGCAGGCAGAGAATTCCCTGCTAGCACCTTCTCTGTGCCTGGGAAGCACAAGTGTTCACATTGCTTCGCAGAATCGCGTTTGTGCAGAAAACACTAACACTTGTTCAGAAGGAAAGAAAGCACAGAGCCCCAGATTTTATGTTGCCCTGGAGAGCTTGCAGAGCACTGGGGAAAGGCAGGCAGAGAATTCCCTGCTAGCACCTTCTCTGTGCCTGGGAAGCACAAGTGTTCCCATTGCTTCGCAGAATCGCGTTTGTGCAGAAAACACTAACACTTGTTCAGAAGGAAAGAAAGCACAGAGCCCCAGATTTTATGTTGCCCTGGAGAGCTTGCAGAGCACTGGGGAAAAGCAGGCAGAGAATTCCCTGCTAGCACCTTCTCTGTGCCTGGGAAGCACAAGTGTTCCCATTGCTTCGCAGAATCGCGTTTGTGCAGAAAACACTAACACTTGTTCAGAAGGAAAGAAAGCACAGAGCCCCACATTTTATGTTGCCCTGGAGAGCTTGCAGAGCACTGGGGAAAGGCAGGCAGAGAATTCCCTGCTAGCACCTTCTCTGTGCCTGGGAAGCACAAGTGTTCACATTGCTTCGCAGAATCGCGTTTGTGCAGAAAACACTAACACTTGTTCAGAAGGAAAGAAAGCACAGAGCCCCACATTTTATGTTGCCCTGGAGAGCTTGCAGAGCACTGGGGAAAAGCAGGCAGGGAATTCCCTGCTAGCACCTTCTCTGTGCCTGGGAAGCACAAGTGTTCACATTGCTTCGCAGAATCGTGTTTGTGCAGAAAACACTAACACTTGTTCAGAAGGAAAGAAAGCACAGAGCCCCAGATTTTATGTTGCCCTGGAGAGCTTGCAGAGCACTGGGGAAAGGCAGGCAGAGAATTCCCTGCTAGCACCTTCTCTGTGCCTGGGAAGGAGAAGTGTTCACATTGCTTCGCAGAATCGCGTTTGTGCAGAAAACACTAACACTTGTTCAGAAGGAAAGAAAGCACAGAGCCCCACATTTTATGTTGCCCTGGAGAGCTTGCAGAGCACTGGGGAAAAGCAGGCAGAGAATTCCCTGCTAGCACCTTCTCTGTGCCTGGGAAGCACAAGTGTTCCCATTGCTTCGCAGAATCGCGTTTGTGCAGAAAACACTAACACTTGTTCAGAAGGAAAGAAAGCACAGAGCCCCACATTTTATGTTGCCCTGGAGAGCTTGCAGAGCACTGGGGAAAGGCAGGCAGAGAATTCCCTGCTAGCACCTTCTCTGTGCCTGGGAAGCACAAGTGTTCCCATTGCTTCGCAGAATCGCGTTTGTGCAGAAAACACTAACACTTGTTCAGAAGGAAAGAAAGCACAGAGCCCCAGATTTTATGTTGCCCTGGAGAGCTTGCAGAGCACTGGGGAAAGGCAGGCAGAGAATTCCCTGCTAGCACCTTCTCTGTGCCTGGGAAGCACAAGTGTTCCCATTGCTTCGCAGAATCGCGTTTGTGCAGAAAACACTAACACTTGTTCAGAAGGAAAGAAAGCACAGAGCCCCACATTTTATGTTGCCCTGGAGAGCTTGCAGAGCACTGGGGAAAGGCAGGCAGAGAATTCCCTGCTAGCACCTTCTCTGTGCCTGGGAAGCACAAGTGTTCCCATTGCTTCGCAGAATCGCGTTTGTGCAGAAAACACTAACACTTGTTCAGAAGGAAAGAAAGCACAGAGCCCCAGATTTTATGTTGCCCTGGAGAGCTTGCAGAGCACTGGGGAAAGGCAGGCAGAGAATTCCCTGCTAGCACCTTCTCTGTGCCTGGGAAGCAGAAGTGTTCACATTGCTTCGCAGAATCGTGTTTGTGCAGAAAACACTAACACTTGTTCAGAAGGAAAGAAAGCACAGAGCCCCAGATTTTATGTTGCCCTGGAGAGCTTGCAGAGCACTGGGGAAAGGCAGGCAGAGAATTCCCTGCTAGCACCTTCTCTGTGCCTGGGAAGCAGAAGTGTTCACATTGCTTCGCAGAATCGCGTTTGTGCAGAAAACACTAACACTTGTTCAGAAGGAAAGAAAGCACAGAGCCCCAGATTTTATGTTGCCCTGGAGAGCTTGCAGAGCACTGGGGAAAAGCAGGCAGAGAATTCCCTGCTAGCACCTTCTCTGTGCCTGGGAAGCACAAGTGTTCCCATTGCTTCGCAGAATCGCGTTTGTGCAGAAAACACTAACACTTGTTCAGAAGGAAAGAAAGCACAGAGCCCCAGATTTTATGTTGCCCTGGAGAGCTTGCAGAGCACTGGGGAAAGGCAGGCAGAGAATTCCCTGCTAGCACCTTCTCTGTGCCTGGGAAGCACAAGTGTTCACATTGCTTCGCAGAATCGTGTTTGTGCAGAAAACACTAACACTTGTTCAGAAGGAAAGAAAGCACAGAGCCCCAGATTTTATGTTGCCCTGGAGAGCTTGCAGAGCACTGGGGAAAGGCAGGCAGAGAATTCCCTGCTAGCACCTTCTCTGTGCCTGGGAAGGAGAAGTGTTCACATTGCTTCGCAGAATCGCGTTTGTGCAGAAAACACTATCACTTGTTCAGAAGGAAAGAAAGCACAGAGCCCCACATTTTATGTTGCCCTGGAGAGCTTGCAGAGCACTGGGGAAAGGCAGGCAGAGAATTCCCTGCTAGCACCTTCTCTGTGCCTGGGAAGCAGAAGTGTTCACATTGCTTCGCAGAATCGCGTTTGTGCAGAAAACACTAACACTTGTTCAGAAGGAAAGAAAGCACAGAGCCCCAGATTTTATGTTGCCCTGGAGAGCTTGCAGAGCACTGGGGAAAAGCAGGCAGAGAATTCCCTGCTAGCACCTTCTCTGTGCCTGGGAAGCACAAGTGTTCCCATTGCTTCGCAGAATCGCGTTTGTGCAGAAAACACTAACACTTGTTCAGAAGGAAAGAAAGCACAGAGCCCCACATTTTATGTTGCCCTGGAGAGCTTGCAGAGCACTGGGGAAAGGCAGGCAGAGAATTCCCTGCTAGCACCTTCTCTGTGCCTGGGAAGCACAAGTGTTCACATTGCTTCGCAGAATCGCGTTTGTGCAGAAAACACTAACACTTGTTCAGAAGGAAAGAAAGCACAGAGCCCCACATTTTATGTTGCCCTGGAGAGCTTGCAGAGCACTGGGGAAAAGCAGGCAGAGAATTCCCTGCTAGCACCTTCTCTGTGCCTGGGAAGCACAAGTGTTCCCATTGCTTCGCAGAATCGCGTTTGTGCAGAAAACACTAACACTTGTTCAGAAGGAAAGAAAGCACAGAGCCCCACATTTTATGTTGCCCTGGAGAGCTTGCAGAGCACTGGGGAAAGGCAGGCAGAGAATTCCCTGCTAGCACCTTCTCTGTGCCTGGGAAGCACAAGTGTTCCCATTGCTTCGCAGAATCGCGTTTGTGCAGAAAACACTAACACTTGTTCAGAAGGAAAGAAAGCACAGAGCCCCAGATTTTATGTTGCCCTGGAGAGCTTGCAGAGCACTGGGGAAAGGCAGGCAGAGAATTCCCTGCTAGCACCTTCTCTGTGCCTGGGAAGCACAAGTGTTCCCATTGCTTCGCAGAATCGCGTTTGTGCAGAAAACACTAACACTTGTTCAGAAGGAAAGAAAGCACAGAGCCCCACATTTTATGTTGCCCTGGAGAGCTTGCAGAGCACTGGGGAAAGGCAGGCAGAGAATTCCCTGCTAGCACCTTCTCTGTGCCTGGGAAGCACAAGTGTTCCCATTGCTTCGCAGAATCGCGTTTGTGCAGAAAACACTAACACTTGTTCAGAAGGAAAGAAAGCACAGAGCCCCAGATTTTATGTTGCCCTGGAGAGCTTGCAGAGCACTGGGGAAAGGCAGGCAGAGAATTCCCTGCTAGCACCTTCTCTGTGCCTGGGAAGCACAAGTGTTCACATTGCTTCGCAGAATCGTGTTTGTGCAGAAAACACTAACACTTGTTCAGAAGGAAAGAAAGCACAGAGCCCCAGATTTTATGTTGCCCTGGAGAGCTTGCAGAGCACTGGGGAAAGGCAGGCAGAGAATTCCCTGCTAGCACCTTCTCTGTGCCTGGGAAGCAGAAGTGTTCACATTGCTTCGCAGAATCGCGTTTGTGCAGAAAACACTAACACTTGTTCAGAAGGAAAGAAAGCACAGAGCCCCAGATTTTATGTTGCCCTGGAGAGCTTGCAGAGCACTGGGGAAAAGCAGGCAGAGAATTCCCTGCTAGCACCTTCTCTGTGCCTGGGAAGCACAAGTGTTCCCATTGCTTCGCAGAATCGCGTTTGTGCAGAAAACACTAACACTTGTTCAGAAGGAAAGAAAGCACAGAGCCCCAGATTTTATGTTGCCCTGGAGAGCTTGCAGAGCACTGGGGAAAGGCAGGCAGAGAATTCCCTGCTAGCACCTTCTCTGTGCCTGGGAAGCACAAGTGTTCACATTGCTTCGCAGAATCGTGTTTGTGCAGAAAACACTAACACTTGTTCAGAAGGAAAGAAAGCACAGAGCCCCAGATTTTATGTTGCCCTGGAGAGCTTGCAGAGCACTGGGGAAAGGCAGGCAGAGAATTCCCTGCTAGCACCTTCTCTGTGCCTGGGAAGCACAAGTGTTCACATTGCTTCGCAGAATCGCGTTTGTGCAGAAAACACTATCACTTGTTCAGAAGGAAAGAAAGCACAGAGCCCCACATTTTATGTTGCCCTGGAGAGCTTGCAGAGCACTGGGGAAAGGCAGGCAGAGAATTCCCTGCTAGCACCTTCTCTGTGCCTGGGAAGCAGAAGTGTTCACATTGCTTCGCAGAATCGTGTTTGTGCAGAAAACACTAACACTTGTTCAGAAGGAAAGAAAGCACAGAGCCCCAGATTTTATGTTGCCCTGGAGAGCTTGCAGAGCACTGGGGAAAGGCAGGCAGAGAATTCCCTGCTAGCACCTTCTCTGTGCCTGGGAAGCAGAAGTGTTCACATTGCTTCGCAGAATCGCGTTTGTGCAGAAAACACTAACACTTGTTCAGAAGGAAAGAAAGCACAGAGCCCCAGATTTTATGTTGCCCTGGAGAGCTTGCAGAGCACTGGGGAAAAGCAGGCAGAGAATTCCCTGCTAGCACCTTCTCTGTGCCTGGGAAGCACAAGTGTTCCCATTGCTTCGCAGAATCGCGTTTGTGCAGAAAACACTAACACTTGTTCAGAAGGAAAGAAAGCACAGAGCCCCACATTTTATGTTGCCCTGGAGAGCTTGCAGAGCACTGGGGAAAGGCAGGCAGAGAATTCCCTGCTAGCACCTTCTCTGTGCCTGGGAAGCACAAGTGTTCACATTGCTTCGCAGAATCGTGTTTGTGCAGAAAACACTAACACTTGTTCAGAAGGAAAGAAAGCACAGAGCCCCAGATTTTATGTTGCCCTGGAGAGCTTGCAGAGCACTGGGGAAAGGCAGGCAGAGAATTCCCTGCTAGCACCTTCTCTGTGCCTGGGAAGCAGAAGTGTTCACATTGCTTCGCAGAATCGCGTTTGTGCAGAAAACACTAACACTTGTTCAGAAGGAAAGAAAGCACAGAGCCCCAGATTTTATGTTGCCCTGGAGAGCTTGCAGAGCACTGGGGAAAAGCAGGCAGAGAATTCCCTGCTAGCACCTTCTCTGTGCCTGGGAAGCACAAGTGTTCCCATTGCTTCGCAGAATCGCGTTTGTGCAGAAAACACTAACACTTGTTCAGAAGGAAAGAAAGCACAGAGCCCCACATTTTATGTTGCCCTGGAGAGCTTGCAGAGCACTGGGGAAAGGCAGGCAGAGAATTCCCTGCTAGCACCTTCTCTGTGCCTGGGAAGCACAAGTGTTCACATTGCTTCGCAGAATCGTGTTTGTGCAGAAAACACTAACACTTGTTCAGAAGGAAAGAAAGCACAGAGCCCCAGATTTTATGTTGCCCTGGAGAGCTTGCGGAGCACTGGGGAAAAGCAGGCAGAGAATTCCCTGCTAGCACCTTCTCTGTGCCTGGGAAGCACAAGTGTTCACATTGCTTCGCAGAATTGCGTTTGTGCAGAAAACACTAACACTTGTTCAGAAGGAAAGAAAGCACAGAGCCCCACATTTTATGTTGCCCTGGAGAGCTTGCAGAGCACTGGGGAAAGGCAGGCAGAGAATTCCCTGCTAGCACCTTCTCTGTGCCTGGGAAGCACAAGTGTTCACATTGCTTCGCAGAATCGTGTTTGTGCAGAAAACACTAACACTTGTTCAGAAGGAAAGAAAGCACAGAGCCCCAGATTTTATGTTGCCCTGGAGAGCTTGCAGAGCACTGGGGAAAGGCAGGCAGAGAATTCCCTGCTAGCACCTTCTCTGTGCCTGGGAAGCAGAAGTGTTCACATTGCTTCGCAGAATCGCGTTTGTGCAGAAAACACTAACACTTGTTCAGAAGGAAAGAAAGCACAGAGCCCCACATTTTATGTTGCCCTGGAGAGCTTGCAGAGCACTGGGGAAAAGCAGGCAGAGAATTCCCTGCTAGCACCTTCTCTGTGCCTGGGAAGCACAAGTGTTCCCATTGCTTCGCAGAATCGCGTTTGTGCAGAAAACACTAACACTTGTTCAGAAGGAAAGAAAGCACAGAGCCCCACATTTTATGTTGCCCTGGAGAGCTTGCAGAGCACTGGGGAAAGGCAGGCAGAGAATTCCCTGCTAGCACCTTCTCTGTGCCTGGGAAGGAGAAGTGTTCACATTGCTTCGCAGAATCGCGTTTGTGCAGAAAACACTAACACTTGTTCAGAAGGAAAGAAAGCACAGAGCCCCAGATTTTATGTTGCCCTGGAGAGCTTGCAGAGCACTGGGGAAAGGCAGGCAGAGAATTCCCTGCTAGCACCTTCTCTGTGCCTGGGAAGCACAAGTGTTCACATTGCTTCGCAGAATCGCGTTTGTGCAGAAAACACTAACACTTGTTCAGAAGGAAAGAAAGCACAGAGCCCCAGATTTTATGTTGCCCTGGAGAGCTTGCAGAGCACTGGGGAAAAGCAGGCAGAGAATTCCCTGCTAGCACCTTCTCTGTGCCTGGGAAGCACAAGTGTTCCCATTGCTTCGCAGAATCGCGTTTGTGCAGAAAACACTAACACTTGTTCAGAAGGAAAGAAAGCACAGAGCCCCACATTTTATGTTGCCCTGGAGAGCTTGCAGAGCACTGGGGAAAGGCAGGCAGAGAATTCCCTGCTAGCACCTTCTCTGTGCCTGGGAAGCACAAGTGTTCACATTGCTTCGCAGAATCGCGTTTGTGCAGAAAACACTAACACTTGTTCAGAAGGAAAGAAAGCACAGAGCCCCACATTTTATGTTGCCCTGGAGAGCTTGCAGAGCACTGGGGAAAAGCAGGAAGGGAATTCCCTGCTAGCACCTTCTCTGTGCCTGGGAAGCACAAGTGTTCACATTGCTTCGCAGAATCGTGTTTGTGCAGAAAACACTAACACTTGTTCAGAAGGAAAGAAAGCACAGAGCCCCAGATTTTATGTTGCCCTGGAGAGCTTGCAGAGCACTGGGGAAAGGCAGGCAGAGAATTCCCTGCTAGCACCTTCTCTGTGCCTGGGAAGGAGAAGTGTTCACATTGCTTCGCAGAATCGCGTTTGTGCAGAAAACACTAACACTTGTTCAGAAGGAAAGAAAGCACAGAGCCCCAGATTTTATGTTGCCCTGGAGAGCTTGCAGAGCACTGGGGAAAGGCAGGCAGAGAATTCCCTGCTAGCACCTTCTCTGTGCCTGGGAAGCAGAAGTGTTCACATTGCTTCGCAGAATCGCGTTTGTGCAGAAAACACTAACACTTGTTCAGAAGGAAAGAAAGCACAGAGCCCCAGATTTTATGTTGCCCTGGAGAGCTTGCAGAGCACTGGGGAAAAGCAGGCAGAGAATTCCCTGCTAGCACCTTCTCTGTGCCTGGGAAGCACAAGTGTTCCCATTGCTTCGCAGAATCGCGTTTGTGCAGAAAACACTAACACTTGTTCAGAAGGAAAGAAAGCACAGAGCCCCACATTTTATGTTGCCCTAGAGAGCTTGCAGAGCACTGGGGAAAGGCAGGCAGAGAATTCCCTGCTAGCACCTTCTCTGTGCCTGGGAAGCACAAGTGTTCACATTGCTTCGCAGAATCGTGTTTGTGCAGAAAACACTAACACTTGTTCAGAAGGAAAGAAAGCACAGAGCCCCAGATTTTATGTTGCCCTGGAGAGCTTGCAGAGCACTGGGGAAAGGCAGGCAGAGAATTCCCTGCTAGCACCTTCTCTGTGCCTGGGAAGGAGAAGTGTTCACATTGCTTCGCAGAATCGCGTTTGTGCAGAAAACACTATCACTTGTTCAGAAGGAAAGAAAGCACAGAGCCCCACATTTTATGTTGCCCTGGAGAGCTTGCAGAGCACTGGGGAAAGGCAGGCAGAGAATTCCCTGCTAGCACCTTCTCTGTGCCTGGGAAGCAGAAGTGTTCACATTGCTTCGCAGAATCGTGTTTGTGCAGAAAACACTAACACTTGTTCAGAAGGAAAGAAAGCACAGAGCCCCAGATTTTATGTTGCCCTGGAGAGCTTGCAGAGCACTGGGGAAAGGCAGGCAGAGAATTCCCTGCTAGCACCTTCTCTGTGCCTGGGAAGCACAAGTGTTCACATTGCTTCGCAGAATCGCGTTTGTGCAGAAAACACTAACACTTGTTCAGAAGGAAAGAAAGCACAGAGCCCCAGATTTTATGTTGCCCTGGAGAGCTTGCAGAGCACTGGGGAAAAGCAGGCAGAGAATTCCCTGCTAGCACCTTCTCTGTGCCTGGGAAGCACAAGTGTTCCCATTGCTTCGCAGAATCGCGTTTGTGCAGAAAACACTAACACTTGTTCAGAAGGAAAGAAAGCACAGAGCCCCACATTTTATGTTGCCCTGGAGAGCTTGCAGAGCACTGGGGAAAGGCAGGCAGAGAATTCCCTGCTAGCACCTTCTCTGTGCCTGGGAAGCACAAGTGTTCACATTGCTTCGCAGAATCGCGTTTGTGCAGAAAACACTAACACTTGTTCAGAAGGAAAGAAAGCACAGAGCCCCACATTTTATGTTGCCCTGGAGAGCTTGCAGAGCACTGGGGAAAGGCAGGCAGAGAATTCCCTGCTAGCACCTTCTCTGTGCCTGGGAAGCACAAGTGTTCACATTGCTTCGCAGAATCGCGTTTGTGCAGAAAACACTAACACTTGTTCAGAAGGAAAGAAAGCACAGAGCCCCAGATTTTATGTTGCCCTGGAGAGCTTGCAGAGCACTGGGGAAAGGCAGGCAGAGAATTCCCTGCTAGCACCTTCTCTGTGCCTGGGAAGGAGAAGTGTTCACATTGCTTCGCAGAATCGCGTTTGTGCAGAAAACACTATCACTTGTTCAGAAGGAAAGAAAGCACAGAGCCCCACATTTTATGTTGCCCTGGAGAGCTTGCAGAGCACTGGGGAAAGGCAGGCAGAGAATTCCCTGCTAGCACCTTCTCTGTGCCTGGGAAGCAGAAGTGTTCACATTGCTTCGCAGAATCGTGTTTGTGCAGAAAACACTAACACTTGTTCAGAAGGAAAGAAAGCACAGAGCCCCAGATTTTATGTTGCCCTGGAGAGCTTGCAGAGCACTGGGGAAAGGCAGGCAGAGAATTCCCTGCTAGCACCTTCTCTGTGCCTGGGAAGCACAAGTGTTCACATTGCTTCGCAGAATCGCGTTTGTGCAGAAAACACTAACACTTGTTCAGAAGGAAAGAAAGCACAGAGCCCCAGATTTTATGTTGCCCTGGAGAGCTTGCAGAGCACTGGGGAAAAGCAGGCAGAGAATTCCCTGCTAGCACCTTCTCTGTGCCTGGGAAGCACAAGTGTTCCCATTGCTTCGCAGAATCGCGTTTGTGCAGAAAACACTAACACTTGTTCAGAAGGAAAGAAAGCACAGAGCCCCACATTTTATGTTGCCCTGGAGAGCTTGCAGAGCACTGGGGAAAGGCAGGCAGAGAATTCCCTGCTAGCACCTTCTCTGTGCCTGGGAAGCACAAGTGTTCACATTGCTTCGCAGAATCGTGTTTGTGCAGAAAACACTAACACTTGTTCAGAAGGAAAGAAAGCACAGAGCCCCAGATTTTATGTTGCCCTGGAGAGCTTGCAGAGCACTGGGGAAAAGCAGGCAGAGAATTCCCTGCTAGCACCTTCTCTGTGCCTGGGAAGGAGAAGTGTTCACATTGCTTCGCAGAATCGCGTTTGTGCAGAAAACACTAACACTTGTTCAGAAGGAAAGAAAGCCCAGAGCCCCACATTTTATGTTGCCCTGGAGAGCTTGCAGAGCACTGGGGAAAGGCAGGCAGAGAATTCCCTGCTAGCACCTTCTCTGTGCCTGGGAAGCACAAGTGTTCACATTGCTTCGCAGAATCGTGTTTGTGCAGAAAACACTAACACTTGTTCAGAAGGAAAGAAAGCACAGAGCCCCAGATTTTATGTTGCCCTGGAGAGCTTGCAGAGCACTGCGGAAAGGCAGGCAGAGAATTCCCTGCTAGCACCTTCTCTGTGCCTGGGAAGCAGAAGTGTTCACATTGCTTCGCAGAATCGTGTTTGTGCAGAAAACACTAACACTTGTTCAGAAGGAAAGAAAGCACAGAGCCCCAGATTTTATGTTGCCCTGGAGAGCTTGCAGAGCACTGGGGAAAGGCAGGCAGAGAATTCCCTGCTAGCACCTTCTCTGTGCCTGGGAAGCACAAGTGTTCACATTGCTTCGCAGAATCGCGTTTGTGCAGAAAACACTAACACTTGTTCAGAAGGAAAGAAAGCACAGAGCCCCAGATTTTATGTTGCCCTGGAGAGCTTGCAGAGCACTGGGGAAAAGCAGGCAGAGAATTCCCTGCTAGCACCTTCTCTGTGCCTGGGAAGCACAAGTGTTCCCATTGCTTCGCAGAATCGCGTTTGTGCAGAAAACACTAACACTTGTTCAGAAGGAAAGAAAGCACAGAGCCCCAGATTTTATGTTGCCCTGGAGAGCTTGCAGAGCACTGGGGAAAGGCAGGCAGAGAATTCCCTGCTAGCACCTTCTCTGTGCCTGGGAAGCACAAGTGTTCACATTGCTTCGCAGAATCGTGTTTGTGCAGAAAACACTAACACTTGTTCAGAAGGAAAGAAAGCACAGAGCCCCAGATTTTATGTTGCCCTGGAGAGCTTGCAGAGCACTGGGGAAAGGCAGGCAGAGAATTCCCTGCTAGCACCTTCTCTGTGCCTGGGAAGGAGAAGTGTTCACATTGCTTCGCAGAATCGCGTTTGTGCAGAAAACACTATCACTTGTTCAGAAGGAAAGAAAGCACAGAGCCCCACATTTTATGTTGCCCTGGAGAGCTTGCAGAGCACTGGGGAAAGGCAGGCAGAGAATTCCCTGCTAGCACCTTCTCTGTGCCTGGGAAGCAGAAGTGTTCACATTGCTTCGCAGAATCGTGTTTGTGCAGAAAACACTAACACTTGTTCAGAAGGAAAGAAAGCACAGAGCCCCAGATTTTATGTTGCCCTGGAGAGCTTGCAGAGCACTGGGGAAAGGCAGGCAGAGAATTCCCTGCTAGCACCTTCTCTGTGCCTGGGAAGCAGAAGTGTTCACATTGCTTCGCAGAATCGCGTTTGTGCAGAAAACACTAACACTTGTTCAGAAGGAAAGAAAGCACAGAGCCCCAGATTTTATGTTGCCCTGGAGAGCTTGCAGAGCACTGGGGAAAAGCAGGCAGAGAATTCCCTGCTAGCACCTTCTCTGTGCCTGGGAAGCACAAGTGTTCCCATTGCTTCGCAGAATCGCGTTTGTGCAGAAAACACTAACACTTGTTCAGAAGGAAAGAAAGCACAGAGCCCCACATTTTATGTTGCCCTGGAGAGCTTGCAGAGCACTGGGGAAAGGCAGGCAGAGAATTCCCTGCTAGCACCTTCTCTGTGCCTGGGAAGCACAAGTGTTCACATTGCTTCGCAGAATCGTGTTTGTGCAGAAAACACTAACACTTGTTCAGAAGGAAAGAAAGCACAGAGCCCCACATTTTATGTTGCCCTGGAGAGCTTGCAGAGCACTGGGGAAAGGCAGGCAGAGAATTCCCTGCTAGCACCTTCTCTGTGCCTGGGAAGCACAAGTGTTCACATTGCTTCGCAGAATCGCGTTTGTGCAGAAAACACTAACACTTGTTCAGAAGGAAAGAAAGCACAGAGCCCCAGATTTTATGTTGCCCTGGAGAGCTTGCAGAGCACTGGGGAAAGGCAGGCAGAGAATTCCCTGCTAGCACCTTCTCTGTGCCTGGGAAGGAGAAGTGTTCACATTGCTTCGCAGAATCGCGTTTGTGCAGAAAACACTATCACTTGTTCAGAAGGAAAGAAAGCACAGAGCCCCACATTTTATGTTGCCCTGGAGAGCTTGCAGAGCACTGGGGAAAGGCAGGCAGAGAATTCCCTGCTAGCACCTTCTCTGTGCCTGGGAAGCAGAAGTGTTCACATTGCTTCGCAGAATCGTGTTTGTGCAGAAAACACTAACACTTGTTCAGAAGGAAAGAAAGCACAGAGCCCCAGATTTTATGTTGCCCTGGAGAGCTTGCAGAGCACTGGGGAAAGGCAGGCAGAGAATTCCCTGCTAGCACCTTCTCTGTGCCTGGGAAGCAGAAGTGTTCACATTGCTTCGCAGAATCGCGTTTGTGCAGAAAACACTAACACTTGTTCAGAAGGAAAGAAAGCACAGAGCCCCACATTTTATGTTGCCCTGGAGAGCTTGCAGAGCACTGGGGAAAAGCAGGCAGAGAATTCCCTGCTAGCACCTTCTCTGTGCCTGGGAAGCACAAGTGTTCCCATTGCTTCGCAGAATCGCGTTTGTGCAGAAAACACTAACACTTGTTCAGAAGGAAAGAAAGCACAGAGCCCCACATTTTATGTTGCCCTGGAGAGCTTGCAGAGCACTGGGGAAAGGCAGGCAGAGAATTCCCTGCTAGCACCTTCTCTGTGCCTGGGAAGCACAAGTGTTCACATTGCTTCGCAGAATCGTGTTTGTGCAGAAAACACTAACACTTGTTCAGAAGGAAAGAAAGCACAGAGCCCCACATTTTATGTTGCCCTGGAGAGCTTGCAGAGCACTGGGGAAAAGCAGGCAGAGAATTCCCTGCTAGCACCTTCTCTGTGCCTGGGAAGCACAAGTGTTCACATTGCTTCGCAGAATTGCGTTTGTGCAGAAAACACTAACACTTGTTCAGAAGGAAAGAAAGCCCAGAGCCCCACATTTTATGTTGCCCTGGAGAGCTTGCAGAGCACTGGGGAAAGGCAGGCAGAGAATTCCCTGCTAGCACCTTCTCTGTGCCTGGGAAGCACAAGTGTTCACATTGCTTCGCAGAATCGTGTTTGTGCAGAAAACACTAACACTTGTTCAGAAGGAAAGAAAGCACAGAGCCCCACATTTTATGTTGCCCTGGAGAGCTTGCAGAGCACTGGGGAAAGGCAGGCAGAGAATTCCCTGCTAGCACCTTCTCTGTGCCTGGGAAGCAGAAGTGTTCACATTGCTTCGCAGAATCGCGTTTGTGCAGAAAACACTAACACTTGTTCAGAAGGAAAGAAAGCACAGAGCCCCACATTTTATGTTGCCCTGGAGAGCTTGCAGAGCACTGGGGAAAAGCAGGCAGAGAATTCCCTGCTAGCACCTTCTCTGTGCCTGGGAAGCACAAGTGTTCCCATTGCTTCGCAGAATCGCGTTTGTGCAGAAAACACTAACACTTGTTCAGAAGGAAAGAAAGCACAGAGCCCCACATTTTATGTTGCCCTGGAGAGCTTGCAGAGCACTGGGGAAAGGCAGGCAGAGAATTCCCTGCTAGCACCTTCTCTGTGCCTGGGAAGCACAAGTGTTCACATTGCTTCGCAGAATCGCGTTTGTGCAGAAAACACTAACACTTGTTCAGAAGGAAAGAAAGCACAGAGCCCCAGATTTTATGTTGCCCTGGAGAGCTTGCAGAGCACTGGGGAAAGGCAGGCAGAGAATTCCCTGCTAGCACCTTCTCTGTGCCTGGGAAGCACAAGTGTTCCCATTGCTTCGCAGAATCGCGTTTGTGCAGAAAACACTAACACTTGTTCAGAAGGAAAGAAAGCACAGAGCCCCAGATTTTATGTTGCCCTGGAGAGCTTGCAGAGCACTGGGGAAAAGCAGGCAGAGAATTCCCTGCTAGCACCTTCTCTGTGCCTGGGAAGCACAAGTGTTCCCATTGCTTCGCAGAATCGCGTTTGTGCAGAAAACACTAACACTTGTTCAGAAGGAAAGAAAGCACAGAGCCCCACATTTTATGTTGCCCTGGAGAGCTTGCAGAGCACTGGGGAAAGGCAGGCAGAGAATTCCCTGCTAGCACCTTCTCTGTGCCTGGGAAGCACAAGTGTTCACATTGCTTCGCAGAATCGCGTTTGTGCAGAAAACACTAACACTTGTTCAGAAGGAAAGAAAGCACAGAGCCCCACATTTTATGTTGCCCTGGAGAGCTTGCAGAGCACTGGGGAAAAGCAGGCAGGGAATTCCCTGCTAGCACCTTCTCTGTGCCTGGGAAGCACAAGTGTTCACATTGCTTCGCAGAATCGTGTTTGTGCAGAAAACACTAACACTTGTTCAGAAGGAAAGAAAGCACAGAGCCCCAGATTTTATGTTGCCCTGGAGAGCTTGCAGAGCACTGGGGAAAGGCAGGCAGAGAATTCCCTGCTAGCACCTTCTCTGTGCCTGGGAAGGAGAAGTGTTCACATTGCTTCGCAGAATCGCGTTTGTGCAGAAAACACTAACACTTGTTCAGAAGGAAAGAAAGCACAGAGCCCCACATTTTATGTTGCCCTGGAGAGCTTGCAGAGCACTGGGGAAAAGCAGGCAGAGAATTCCCTGCTAGCACCTTCTCTGTGCCTGGGAAGCACAAGTGTTCCCATTGCTTCGCAGAATCGCGTTTGTGCAGAAAACACTAACACTTGTTCAGAAGGAAAGAAAGCACAGAGCCCCACATTTTATGTTGCCCTGGAGAGCTTGCAGAGCACTGGGGAAAGGCAGGCAGAGAATTCCCTGCTAGCACCTTCTCTGTGCCTGGGAAGCACAAGTGTTCCCATTGCTTCGCAGAATCGCGTTTGTGCAGAAAACACTAACACTTGTTCAGAAGGAAAGAAAGCACAGAGCCCCAGATTTTATGTTGCCCTGGAGAGCTTGCAGAGCACTGGGGAAAGGCAGGCAGAGAATTCCCTGCTAGCACCTTCTCTGTGCCTGGGAAGCACAAGTGTTCCCATTGCTTCGCAGAATCGCGTTTGTGCAGAAAACACTAACACTTGTTCAGAAGGAAAGAAAGCACAGAGCCCCACATTTTATGTTGCCCTGGAGAGCTTGCAGAGCACTGGGGAAAGGCAGGCAGAGAATTCCCTGCTAGCACCTTCTCTGTGCCTGGGAAGCACAAGTGTTCCCATTGCTTCGCAGAATCGCGTTTGTGCAGAAAACACTAACACTTGTTCAGAAGGAAAGAAAGCACAGAGCCCCAGATTTTATGTTGCCCTGGAGAGCTTGCAGAGCACTGGGGAAAGGCAGGCAGAGAATTCCCTGCTAGCACCTTCTCTGTGCCTGGGAAGCAGAAGTGTTCACATTGCTTCGCAGAATCGTGTTTGTGCAGAAAACACTAACACTTGTTCAGAAGGAAAGAAAGCACAGAGCCCCAGATTTTATGTTGCCCTGGAGAGCTTGCAGAGCACTGGGGAAAGGCAGGCAGAGAATTCCCTGCTAGCACCTTCTCTGTGCCTGGGAAGCAGAAGTGTTCACATTGCTTCGCAGAATCGCGTTTGTGCAGAAAACACTAACACTTGTTCAGAAGGAAAGAAAGCACAGAGCCCCAGATTTTATGTTGCCCTGGAGAGCTTGCAGAGCACTGGGGAAAAGCAGGCAGAGAATTCCCTGCTAGCACCTTCTCTGTGCCTGGGAAGCACAAGTGTTCCCATTGCTTCGCAGAATCGCGTTTGTGCAGAAAACACTAACACTTGTTCAGAAGGAAAGAAAGCACAGAGCCCCAGATTTTATGTTGCCCTGGAGAGCTTGCAGAGCACTGGGGAAAGGCAGGCAGAGAATTCCCTGCTAGCACCTTCTCTGTGCCTGGGAAGCACAAGTGTTCACATTGCTTCGCAGAATCGTGTTTGTGCAGAAAACACTAACACTTGTTCAGAAGGAAAGAAAGCACAGAGCCCCAGATTTTATGTTGCCCTGGAGAGCTTGCAGAGCACTGGGGAAAGGCAGGCAGAGAATTCCCTGCTAGCACCTTCTCTGTGCCTGGGAAGGAGAAGTGTTCACATTGCTTCGCAGAATCGCGTTTGTGCAGAAAACACTATCACTTGTTCAGAAGGAAAGAAAGCACAGAGCCCCACATTTTATGTTGCCCTGGAGAGCTTGCAGAGCACTGGGGAAAGGCAGGCAGAGAATTCCCTGCTAGCACCTTCTCTGTGCCTGGGAAGCAGAAGTGTTCACATTGCTTCGCAGAATCGCGTTTGTGCAGAAAACACTAACACTTGTTCAGAAGGAAAGAAAGCACAGAGCCCCAGATTTTATGTTGCCCTGGAGAGCTTGCAGAGCACTGGGGAAAAGCAGGCAGAGAATTCCCTGCTAGCACCTTCTCTGTGCCTGGGAAGCACAAGTGTTCCCATTGCTTCGCAGAATCGCGTTTGTGCAGAAAACACTAACACTTGTTCAGAAGGAAAGAAAGCACAGAGCCCCACATTTTATGTTGCCCTGGAGAGCTTGCAGAGCACTGGGGAAAGGCAGGCAGAGAATTCCCTGCTAGCACCTTCTCTGTGCCTGGGAAGCACAAGTGTTCACATTGCTTCGCAGAATCGCGTTTGTGCAGAAAACACTAACACTTGTTCAGAAGGAAAGAAAGCACAGAGCCCCACATTTTATGTTGCCCTGGAGAGCTTGCAGAGCACTGGGGAAAAGCAGGCAGAGAATTCCCTGCTAGCACCTTCTCTGTGCCTGGGAAGCACAAGTGTTCCCATTGCTTCGCAGAATCGCGTTTGTGCAGAAAACACTAACACTTGTTCAGAAGGAAAGAAAGCACAGAGCCCCACATTTTATGTTGCCCTGGAGAGCTTGCAGAGCACTGGGGAAAGGCAGGCAGAGAATTCCCTGCTAGCACCTTCTCTGTGCCTGGGAAGCACAAGTGTTCCCATTGCTTCGCAGAATCGCGTTTGTGCAGAAAACACTAACACTTGTTCAGAAGGAAAGAAAGCACAGAGCCCCAGATTTTATGTTGCCCTGGAGAGCTTGCAGAGCACTGGGGAAAGGCAGGCAGAGAATTCCCTGCTAGCACCTTCTCTGTGCCTGGGAAGCACAAGTGTTCCCATTGCTTCGCAGAATCGCGTTTGTGCAGAAAACACTAACACTTGTTCAGAAGGAAAGAAAGCACAGAGCCCCACATTTTATGTTGCCCTGGAGAGCTTGCAGAGCACTGGGGAAAGGCAGGCAGAGAATTCCCTGCTAGCACCTTCTCTGTGCCTGGGAAGCACAAGTGTTCCCATTGCTTCGCAGAATCGCGTTTGTGCAGAAAACACTAACACTTGTTCAGAAGGAAAGAAAGCACAGAGCCCCAGATTTTATGTTGCCCTGGAGAGCTTGCAGAGCACTGGGGAAAGGCAGGCAGAGAATTCCCTGCTAGCACCTTCTCTGTGCCTGGGAAGCACAAGTGTTCACATTGCTTCGCAGAATCGTGTTTGTGCAGAAAACACTAACACTTGTTCAGAAGGAAAGAAAGCACAGAGCCCCAGATTTTATGTTGCCCTGGAGAGCTTGCAGAGCACTGGGGAAAGGCAGGCAGAGAATTCCCTGCTAGCACCTTCTCTGTGCCTGGGAAGCAGAAGTGTTCACATTGCTTCGCAGAATCGCGTTTGTGCAGAAAACACTAACACTTGTTCAGAAGGAAAGAAAGCACAGAGCCCCAGATTTTATGTTGCCCTGGAGAGCTTGCAGAGCACTGGGGAAAAGCAGGCAGAGAATTCCCTGCTAGCACCTTCTCTGTGCCTGGGAAGCACAAGTGTTCCCATTGCTTCGCAGAATCGCGTTTGTGCAGAAAACACTAACACTTGTTCAGAAGGAAAGAAAGCACAGAGCCCCAGATTTTATGTTGCCCTGGAGAGCTTGCAGAGCACTGGGGAAAGGCAGGCAGAGAATTCCCTGCTAGCACCTTCTCTGTGCCTGGGAAGCACAAGTGTTCACATTGCTTCGCAGAATCGTGTTTGTGCAGAAAACACTAACACTTGTTCAGAAGGAAAGAAAGCACAGAGCCCCAGATTTTATGTTGCCCTGGAGAGCTTGCAGAGCACTGGGGAAAGGCAGGCAGAGAATTCCCTGCTAGCACCTTCTCTGTGCCTGGGAAGCACAAGTGTTCACATTGCTTCGCAGAATCGCGTTTGTGCAGAAAACACTATCACTTGTTCAGAAGGAAAGAAAGCACAGAGCCCCACATTTTATGTTGCCCTGGAGAGCTTGCAGAGCACTGGGGAAAGGCAGGCAGAGAATTCCCTGCTAGCACCTTCTCTGTGCCTGGGAAGCAGAAGTGTTCACATTGCTTCGCAGAATCGTGTTTGTGCAGAAAACACTAACACTTGTTCAGAAGGAAAGAAAGCACAGAGCCCCAGATTTTATGTTGCCCTGGAGAGCTTGCAGAGCACTGGGGAAAGGCAGGCAGAGAATTCCCTGCTAGCACCTTCTCTGTGCCTGGGAAGCAGAAGTGTTCACATTGCTTCGCAGAATCGCGTTTGTGCAGAAAACACTAACACTTGTTCAGAAGGAAAGAAAGCACAGAGCCCCAGATTTTATGTTGCCCTGGAGAGCTTGCAGAGCACTGGGGAAAAGCAGGCAGAGAATTCCCTGCTAGCACCTTCTCTGTGCCTGGGAAGCACAAGTGTTCCCATTGCTTCGCAGAATCGCGTTTGTGCAGAAAACACTAACACTTGTTCAGAAGGAAAGAAAGCACAGAGCCCCACATTTTATGTTGCCCTGGAGAGCTTGCAGAGCACTGGGGAAAGGCAGGCAGAGAATTCCCTGCTAGCACCTTCTCTGTGCCTGGGAAGCACAAGTGTTCACATTGCTTCGCAGAATCGTGTTTGTGCAGAAAACACTAACACTTGTTCAGAAGGAAAGAAAGCACAGAGCCCCAGATTTTATGTTGCCCTGGAGAGCTTGCAGAGCACTGGGGAAAGGCAGGCAGAGAATTCCCTGCTAGCACCTTCTCTGTGCCTGGGAAGCAGAAGTGTTCACATTGCTTCGCAGAATCGCGTTTGTGCAGAAAACACTAACACTTGTTCAGAAGGAAAGAAAGCACAGAGCCCCAGATTTTATGTTGCCCTGGAGAGCTTGCAGAGCACTGGGGAAAAGCAGGCAGAGAATTCCCTGCTAGCACCTTCTCTGTGCCTGGGAAGCACAAGTGTTCCCATTGCTTCGCAGAATCGCGTTTGTGCAGAAAACACTAACACTTGTTCAGAAGGAAAGAAAGCACAGAGCCCCACATTTTATGTTGCCCTGGAGAGCTTGCAGAGCACTGGGGAAAGGCAGGCAGAGAATTCCCTGCTAGCACCTTCTCTGTGCCTGGGAAGCACAAGTGTTCACATTGCTTCGCAGAATCGTGTTTGTGCAGAAAACACTAACACTTGTTCAGAAGGAAAGAAAGCACAGAGCCCCAGATTTTATGTTGCCCTGGAGAGCTTGCGGAGCACTGGGGAAAAGCAGGCAGAGAATTCCCTGCTAGCACCTTCTCTGTGCCTGGGAAGCACAAGTGTTCACATTGCTTCGCAGAATTGCGTTTGTGCAGAAAACACTAACACTTGTTCAGAAGGAAAGAAAGCACAGAGCCCCACATTTTATGTTGCCCTGGAGAGCTTGCAGAGCACTGGGGAAAGGCAGGCAGAGAATTCCCTGCTAGCACCTTCTCTGTGCCTGGGAAGCACAAGTGTTCACATTGCTTCGCAGAATCGTGTTTGTGCAGAAAACACTAACACTTGTTCAGAAGGAAAGAAAGCACAGAGCCCCAGATTTTATGTTGCCCTGGAGAGCTTGCAGAGCACTGGGGAAAGGCAGGCAGAGAATTCCCTGCTAGCACCTTCTCTGTGCCTGGGAAGCAGAAGTGTTCACATTGCTTCGCAGAATCGCGTTTGTGCAGAAAACACTAACACTTGTTCAGAAGGAAAGAAAGCACAGAGCCCCACATTTTATGTTGCCCTGGAGAGCTTGCAGAGCACTGGGGAAAAGCAGGCAGAGAATTCCCTGCTAGCACCTTCTCTGTGCCTGGGAAGCACAAGTGTTCCCATTGCTTCGCAGAATCGCGTTTGTGCAGAAAACACTAACACTTGTTCAGAAGGAAAGAAAGCACAGAGCCCCACATTTTATGTTGCCCTGGAGAGCTTGCAGAGCACTGGGGAAAGGCAGGCAGAGAATTCCCTGCTAGCACCTTCTCTGTGCCTGGGAAGGAGAAGTGTTCACATTGCTTCGCAGAATCGCGTTTGTGCAGAAAACACTAACACTTGTTCAGAAGGAAAGAAAGCACAGAGCCCCAGATTTTATGTTGCCCTGGAGAGCTTGCAGAGCACTGGGGAAAGGCAGGCAGAGAATTCCCTGCTAGCACCTTCTCTGTGCCTGGGAAGCACAAGTGTTCACATTGCTTCGCAGAATCGCGTTTGTGCAGAAAACACTAACACTTGTTCAGAAGGAAAGAAAGCACAGAGCCCCAGATTTTATGTTGCCCTGGAGAGCTTGCAGAGCACTGGGGAAAAGCAGGCAGAGAATTCCCTGCTAGCACCTTCTCTGTGCCTGGGAAGCACAAGTGTTCCCATTGCTTCGCAGAATCGCGTTTGTGCAGAAAACACTAACACTTGTTCAGAAGGAAAGAAAGCACAGAGCCCCACATTTTATGTTGCCCTGGAGAGCTTGCAGAGCACTGGGGAAAGGCAGGCAGAGAATTCCCTGCTAGCACCTTCTCTGTGCCTGGGAAGCACAAGTGTTCACATTGCTTCGCAGAATCGCGTTTGTGCAGAAAACACTAACACTTGTTCAGAAGGAAAGAAAGCACAGAGCCCCACATTTTATGTTGCCCTGGAGAGCTTGCAGAGCACTGGGGAAAAGCAGGCAGGGAATTCCCTGCTAGCACCTTCTCTGTGCCTGGGAAGCACAAGTGTTCACATTGCTTCGCAGAATCGTGTTTGTGCAGAAAACACTAACACTTGTTCAGAAGGAAAGAAAGCACAGAGCCCCAGATTTTATGTTGCCCTGGAGAGCTTGCAGAGCACTGGGGAAAGGCAGGCAGAGAATTCCCTGCTAGCACCTTCTCTGTGCCTGGGAAGGAGAAGTGTTCACATTGCTTCGCAGAATCGCGTTTGTGCAGAAAACACTAACACTTGTTCAGAAGGAAAGAAAGCACAGAGCCCCACATTTTATGTTGCCCTGGAGAGCTTGCAGAGCACTGGGGAAAAGCAGGCAGAGAATTCCCTGCTAGCACCTTCTCTGTGCCTGGGAAGCACAAGTGTTCCCATTGCTTCGCAGAATCGCGTTTGTGCAGAAAACACTAACACTTGTTCAGAAGGAAAGAAAGCACAGAGCCCCAGATTTTATGTTGCCCTGGAGAGCTTGCAGAGCACTGGGGAAAGGCAGGCAGAGAATTCCCTGCTAGCACCTTCTCTGTGCCTGGGAAGCACAAGTGTTCCCATTGCTTCGCAGAATCGCGTTTGTGCAGAAAACACTAACACTTGTTCAGAAGGAAAGAAAGCACAGAGCCCCAGATTTTATGTTGCCCTGGAGAGCTTGCAGAGCACTGGGGAAAGGCAGGCAGAGAATTCCCTGCTAGCACCTTCTCTGTGCCTGGGAAGCACAAGTGTTCCCATTGCTTCGCAGAATCGCGTTTGTGCAGAAAACACTAACACTTGTTCAGAAGGAAAGAAAGCACAGAGCCCCACATTTTATGTTGCCCTGGAGAGCTTGCAGAGCACTGGGGAAAGGCAGGCAGAGAATTCCCTGCTAGCACCTTCTCTGTGCCTGGGAAGCACAAGTGTTCCCATTGCTTCGCAGAATCGCGTTTGTGCAGAAAACACTAACACTTGTTCAGAAGGAAAGAAAGCACAGAGCCCCAGATTTTATGTTGCCCTGGAGAGCTTGCAGAGCACTGGGGAAAAGCAGGCAGAGAATTCCCTGCTAGCACCTTCTCTGTGCCTGGGAAGCACAAGTGTTCCCATTGCTTCGCAGAATCGCGTTTGTGCAGAAAACACTAACACTTGTTCAGAAGGAAAGAAAGCACAGAGCCCCAGATTTTATGTTGCCCTGGAGAGCTTGCAGAGCACTGGGGAAAGGCAGGCAGAGAATTCCCTGCTAGCACCTTCTCTGTGCCTGGGAAGCACAAGTGTTCACATTGCTTCGCAGAATCGCGTTTGTGCAGAAAACACTAACACTTGTTCAGAAGGAAAGAAAGCACAGAGCCCCAGATTTTATGTTGCCCTGGAGAGCTTGCAGAGCACTGGGGAAAAGCAGGCAGAGAATCCCCTGCTAGCACCTTCTCTGTGCCTGGGAAGCACAAGTGTTCACATTGCTTCGCAGAATCGTGTTTGTGCAGAAAACACTAACACTTGTTCAGAAGGAAAGAAAGCACAGAGCCCCAGATTTTATGTTGCCCTGGAGAGCTTGCAGAGCACTGGGGAAAGGCAGGCAGAGAATTCCCTGCTAGCACCTTCTCTGTGCCTGGGAAGGAGAAGTGTTCCCATTGCTTCGCAGCATCGCGTTTGTGCAGAAAACACTAACACTTGTTCAGAAGGAAAGAAAGCACAGAGCCCCAGATTTTATGTTGCCCTGGAGAGCTTGCAGAGCACTGGGGAAAAGCAGGCAGAGAATTCCCTGCTAGCACCTTCTCTGTGCCTGGGAAGCACAAGTGTTCCCATTGCTTCGCAGAATCGCGTTTGTGCAGAAAACACTAACACTTGTTCAGAAGGAAAGAAAGCACAGAGCCCCACATTTTATGTTGCCCTGGAGAGCTTGCAGAGCACTGGGGAAAGGCAGGCAGAGAATTCCCTGCTAGCACCTTCTCTGTGCCTGGGAAGCACAAGTGTTCACATTGCTTCGCAGAATCGCGTTTGTGCAGAAAACACTAACACTTGTTCAGAAGGAAAGAAAGCACAGAGCCCCAGATTTTATGTTGCCCTGGAGAGCTTGCAGAGCACTGGGGAAAGGCAGGCAGAGAATTCCCTGCTAGCACCTTCTCTGTGCCTGGGAAGCACAAGTGTTCACATTGCTTCGCAGAATCGCGTTTGTGCAGAAAACACTAACACTTGTTCAGAAGGAAAGAAAGCACAGAGCCCCAGATTTTATGTTGCCCTGGAGAGCTTGCAGAGCACTGGGGAAAAGCAGGCAGAGAATTCCCTGCTAGCACCTTCTCTGTGCCTGGGAAGCACAAGTGTTCCCATTGCTTCGCAGAATCGCGTTTGTGCAGAAAACACTAACACTTGTTCAGAAGGAAAGAAAGCACAGAGCCCCACATTTTATGTTGCCCTGGAGAGCTTGCAGAGCACTGGGGAAAGGCAGGCAGAGAATTCCCTGCTAGCACCTTCTCTGTGCCTGGGAAGCACAAGTGTTCACATTGCTTCGCAGAATCGCGTTTGTGCAGAAAACACTAACACTTGTTCAGAAGGAAAGAAAGCACAGAGCCCCACATTTTATGTTGCCCTGGAGAGCTTGCAGAGCACTGGGGAAAAGCAGGCAGGGAATTCCCTGCTAGCACCTTCTCTGTGCCTGGGAAGCACAAGTGTTCACATTGCTTCGCAGAATCGTGTTTGTGCAGAAAACACTAACACTTGTTCAGAAGGAAAGAAAGCACAGAGCCCCAGATTTTATGTTGCCCTGGAGAGCTTGCAGAGCACTGGGGAAAGGCAGGCAGAGAATTCCCTGCTAGCACCTTCTCTGTGCCTGGGAAGGAGAAGTGTTCACATTGCTTCGCAGAATCGCGTTTGTGCAGAAAACACTAACACTTGTTCAGAAGGAAAGAAAGCACAGAGCCCCACATTTTATGTTGCCCTGGAGAGCTTGCAGAGCACTGGGGAAAAGCAGGCAGAGAATTCCCTGCTAGCACCTTCTCTGTGCCTGGGAAGCACAAGTGTTCCCATTGCTTCGCAGAATCGCGTTTGTGCAGAAAACACTAACACTTGTTCAGAAGGAAAGAAAGCACAGAGCCCCAGATTTTATGTTGCCCTGGAGAGCTTGCAGAGCACTGGGGAAAGGCAGGCAGAGAATTCCCTGCTAGCACCTTCTCTGTGCCTGGGAAGCACAAGTGTTCCCATTGCTTCGCAGAATCGCGTTTGTGCAGAAAACACTAACACTTGTTCAGAAGGAAAGAAAGCACAGAGCCCCAGATTTTATGTTGCCCTGGAGAGCTTGCAGAGCACTGGGGAAAGGCAGGCAGAGAATTCCCTGCTAGCACCTTCTCTGTGCCTGGGAAGCACAAGTGTTCCCATTGCTTCGCAGAATCGCGTTTGTGCAGAAAACACTAACACTTGTTCAGAAGGAAAGAAAGCACAGAGCCCCACATTTTATGTTGCCCTGGAGAGCTTGCAGAGCACTGGGGAAAGGCAGGCAGAGAATTCCCTGCTAGCACCTTCTCTGTGCCTGGGAAGGAGAAGTGTTCCCATTGCTTCGCAGCATCGCGTTTGTGCAGAAAACACTAACACTTGTTCAGAAGGAAAGAAAGCACAGAGCCCCAGATTTTATGTTGCCCTGGAGAGCTTGCAGAGCACTGGGGAAAAGCAGGCAGAGAATTCCCTGCTAGCACCTTCTCTGTGCCTGGGAAGCACAAGTGTTCCCATTGCTTCGCAGAATCGCGTTTGTGCAGAAAACACTAACACTTGTTCAGAAGGAAAGAAAGCACAGAGCCCCACATTTTATGTTGCCCTGGAGAGCTTGCAGAGCACTGGGGAAAGGCAGGCAGAGAATTCCCTGCTAGCACCTTCTCTGTGCCTGGGAAGCACAAGTGTTCACATTGCTTCGCAGAATCGCGTTTGTGCAGAAAACACTAACACTTGTTCAGAAGGAAAGAAAGCACAGAGCCCCAGATTTTATGTTGCCCTGGAGAGCTTGCAGAGCACTGGGGAAAAGCAGGCAGAGAATTCCCTGCTAGCACCTTCTCTGTGCCTGGGAAGCACAAGTGTTCCCATTGCTTCGCAGAATCGCGTTTGTGCAGAAAACACTAACACTTGTTCAGAAGGAAAGAAAGCACAGAGCCCCAGATTTTATGTTGCCCTGGAGAGCTTGCAGAGCACTGGGGAAAGGCAGGCAGAGAATTCCCTGCTAGCACCTTCTCTGTGCCTGGGAAGGAGAAGTGTTCACATTGCTTCGCAGAATCGTGTTTGTGCAGAAAACACTAACACTTGTTCAGAAGGAAAGAAAGCACAGAGCCCCACATTTTATGTTGCCCTGGAGAGCTTGCAGAGCACTGGGGAAAGGCAGGCAGAGAATTCCCTGCTAGCACCTTCTCTGTGCCTGGGAAGCACAAGTGTTCCCATTGCTTCGCAGAATCGCGTTTGTGCAGAAAACACTAACACTTGTTCAGAAGGAAAGAAAGCACAGAGCCCCACATTTTATGTTGCCCTGGAGAGCTTGCAGAGCACTGGGGAAAGGCAGGCAGAGAATTCCCTGCTAGCACCTTCTCTGTGCCTGGGAAGCAGAAGTGTTCACATTGCTTCGCAGAATCGCGTTTGTGCATAAAACACTAACACTTGTTCAGAAGGAAAGAAAGCACAGAGCCCCACATTTTATGTTGCCCTGGAGAGCTTGCAGAGCACTGGGGAAAGGCAGGCAGAGAATTCCCTGCTAGCACCTTCTCTGTGCCTGGGAAGCACAAGTGTTCCCATTGCTTCGCAGAATCGCGTTTGTGCAGAAAACACTAACACTTGTTCAGAAGGAAAGAAAGCCCAGAGCCCCACATTTTATGTTGCCCTGGAGAGCTTGCAGAGCACTGGGGAAAGGCAGGCAGAGAATTCCCTGCTAGCACCTTCTCTGTGCCTCGGAAGCACAAGTGTTCACATTGCTTCGCAGAATCGCGTTTGTGCAGAAAACACTAACACTTGTTCAGAAGGAAAGAAAGCACAGAGCCCCAGATTTTATGTTGCCCTGGAGAGCTTGCAGAGCACTGGGGAAAAGCAGGCAGAGAATTCCCTGCTAGCACCTTCTCTGTGCCTGGGAAGCACAAGTGTTCACATTGCTTCGCAGAATCGCGTTTGTGCAGAAAACACTAACACTTGTTCAGAAGGAAAGAAAGCACAGAGCCCCACATTTTATGTTGCCCTGGAGAGCTTGCAGAGCACTGGGGAAAGGCAGGCAGAGAATTCCCTGCTAGCACCTTCTCTGTGCCTGGGAAGCACAAGTGTTCACATTGCTTCGCAGAATCGCGTTTGTGCAGAAAACACTAACACTTGTTCAGAAGGAAAGAAAGCACAGAGCCCCACATTTTATGTTGCCCTGGAGAGCTTGCAGAGCACTGGGGAAAAGCAGGCAGAGAATTCCCTGCTAGCACCTTCTCTGTGCCTGGGAAGCACAAGTGTTCACATTGCTTCGCAGAATCGTGTTTGTGCAGAAAACACTAACACTTGTTCAGAAGGAAAGAAAGCACAGAGCCCCAGATTTTATGTTGCCCTGGAGAGCTTGCAGAGCACTGGGGAAAGGCAGGCAGAGAATTCCCTGCTAGCACCTTCTCTGTGCCTGGGAAGCACAAGTGTTCACATTGCTTCGCAGAATCGCGTTTGTGCAGAAAACACTAACACTTGTTCAGAAGGAAAGAAAGCACAGAGCCCCAGATTTTATGTTGCCCTGGAGAGCTTGCAGAGCACTGGGGAAAAGCAGGCAGAGAATTCCCTGCTAGCACCTTCTCTGTGCCTGGGAAGGAGAAGTGTTCACATTGCTTCGCAGAATCGCGTTTGTGCAGAAAACACTAACACTTGTTCAGAAGGAAAGAAAGCACAGAGCCCCACATTTTATGTTGCCCTGGAGAGCTTGCAGAGCACTGGGGAAAGGCAGGCAGAGAATTCCCTGCTAGCACCTTCTCTGTGCCTGGGAAGCACAAGTGTTCACATTGCTTCGCAGAATCGCGTTTGTGCAGAAAACACTAACACTTGTTCAGAAGGAAAGAAAGCACAGAGCCCCACATTTTATGTTGCCCTGGAGAGCTTGCAGAGCACTGGGGAAAGGCAGGCAGAGAATTCCCTGCTAGCACCTTCTCTGTGCCTGGGAAGCACAAGTGTTCCCATTGCTTCGCAGAATCGCGTTTGTGCAGAAAACACTAACACTTGTTCAGAAGGAAAGAAAGCACAGAGCCCCACATTTTATGTTGCCCTGGAGAGCTTGCAGAGCACTGGGGAAAGGCAGGCAGAGAATTCCCTGCTAGCACCTTCTCTGTGCCTGGGAAGCAGAAGTGTTCACATTGCTTCGCAGAATCGCGTTTGTGCATAAAACACTAACACTTGTTCAGAAGGAAAGAAAGCACAGAGCCCCACATTTTATGTTGCCCTGGAGAGCTTGCAGAGCACTGGGGAAAGGCAGGCAGAGAATTCCCTGCTAGCACCTTCTCTGTGCCTGGGAAGCACAAGTGTTCCCATTGCTTCGCAGAATCGCGTTTGTGCAGAAAACACTAACACTTGTTCAGAAGGAAAGAAAGCACAGAGCCCCACATTTTATGTTGCCCTGGAGAGCTTGCAGAGCACTGGGGAAAGGCAGGCAGAGAATTCCCTGCTAGCACCTTCTCTGTGCCTCGGAAGCACAAGTGTTCACATTGCTTCGCAGAATCGCGTTTGTGCAGAAAACACTAACACTTGTTCAGAAGGAAAGAAAGCACAGAGCCCCAGATTTTATGTTGCCCTGGAGAGCTTGCAGAGCACTGGGGAAAAGCAGGCAGAGAATTCCCTGCTAGCACCTTCTCTGTGCCTGGGAAGCACAAGTGTTCACATTGCTTCGCAGAATCGCGTTTGTGCAGAAAACACTAACACTTGTTCAGAAGGAAAGAAAGCACAGAGCCCCACATTTTATGTTGCCCTGGAGAGCTTGCAGAGCACTGGGGAAAGGCAGGCAGAGAATTCCCTGCTAGCACCTTCTCTGTGCCTGGGAAGCACAAGTGTTCACATTGCTTCGCAGAATCGCGTTTGTGCAGAAAACACTAACACTTGTTCAGAAGGAAAGAAAGCACAGAGCCCCAGATTTTATGTTGCCCTGGAGAGCTTGCAGAGCACTGGGGAAAAGCAGGCAGAGAATTCCCTGCTAGCACCTTCTCTGTGCCTGGGAAGCACAAGTGTTCACATTGCTTCGCAGAATCGTGTTTGTGCAGAAAACACTAACACTTGTTCAGAAGGAAAGAAAGCACAGAGCCCCACATTTTATGTTGCCCTGGAGAGCTTGCAGAGCACTGGGGAAAAGCAGGCAGAGAATTCCCTGCTAGCACCTTCTCTGTGCCTGGGAAGCACAAGTGTTCCCATTGCTTCGCAGAATCGCGTTTGTGCAGAAAACACTAACACTTGTTCAGAAGGAAAGAAAGCACAGAGCCCCACATTTTATGTTGCCCTGGAGAGCTTGCAGAGCACTGGGGAAAAGCAGGCAGAGAATTCCCTGCTAGCACCTTCTCTGTGCCTGGGAAGCACAAGTGTTCCCATTGCTTCGCAGAATCGCGTTTGTGCAGAAAACACTAACACTTGTTCAGAAGGAAAGAAAGCACAGAGCCCCACATTTTATGTTGCCCTGGAGAGCTTGCAGAGCACTGGGGAAAGGCAGGCAGAGAATTCCCTGCTAGCACCTTCTCTGTGCCTGGGAAGCACAAGTGTTCACATTGCTTCGCAGAATCGCGTTTGTGCAGAAAACACTAACACTTGTTCAGAAGGAAAGAAAGCACAGAGCCCCAGATTTTATGTTGCCCTGGAGAGCTTGCAGAGCACTGGGGAAAAGCAGGCAGAGAATTCCCTGCTAGCACCTTCTCTGTGCCTGGGAAGCACAAGTGTTCCCATTGCTTCGCAGAATCGCGTTTGTGCAGAAAACACTAACACTTGTTCAGAAGGAAAGAAAGCACAGAGCCCCAGATTTTATGTTGCCCTGGAGAGCTTGCAGAGCACTGGGGAAAGGCAGGCAGAGAATTCCCTGCTAGCACCTTCTCTGTGCCTGGGAAGGAGAAGTGTTCACATTGCTTCGCAGAATCGCGTTTGTGCAGAAAACACTAACACTTGTTCAGAAGGAAAGAAAGCACAGAGCCCCACATTTTATGTTGCCCTGGAGAGCTTGCAGAGCACTGGGGAAAGGCAGGCAGAGAATTCCCTGCTAGCACCTTCTCTGTGCCTGGGAAGCACAAGTGTTCCCATTGCTTCGCAGAATCGCGTTTGTGCAGAAAACACTAACACTTGTTCAGAAGGAAAGAAAGCACAGAGCCCCAGATTTTATGTTGCCCTGGAGAGCTTGCAGAGCACTGGGGAAAGGCAGGCAGAGAATTCCCTGCTAGCACCTTCTCTGTGCCTGGGAAGTAGAAGTGTTCACATTGCTTCGCAGAATCGCGTTTGTGCATAAAACACTAACACTTGTTCAGAAGGAAAGAAAGCACAGAGCCCCACATTTTATGTTGCCCTGGAGAGCTTGCAGAGCACTGGGGAAAGGCAGGCAGAGAATTCCCTGCTAGCACCTTCTCTGTGCCTGGGAAGCGCAAGTGTTCCCATTGCTTCGCAGAATCGCGTTTGTGCAGAAAACACTAACACTTGTTCAGAAGGAAAGAAAGCACAGAGCCCCAGATTTTATGTTGCCCTGGAGAGCTTGCAGAGCACTGGGGAAAGGCAGGCAGAGAATTCCCTGCTAGCACCTTCTCTGTGCCTGGGAAGCACAAGTGTTCCCATTGCTTCGCAGAATCGCGTTTGTGCAGAAAACACTAACACTTGTTCAGAAGGAAAGAAAGCACAGAGCCCCACATTTTATGTTGCCCTGGAGAGCTTGCAGAGCACTGGGGAAAGGCAGGCAGAGAATTCCCTGCTAGCACCTTCTCTGTGCCTGGGAAGCACAAGTGTTCACATTGCTTCGCAGAATCGTGTTTGTGCAGAAAACACTAACACTTGTTCAGAAGGAAAGAAAGCACAGAGCCCCAGATTTTATGTTGCCCTGGAGAGCTTGCAGAGCACTGGGGAAAGGCAGGCAGAGAATTCCCTGCTAGCACCTTCTCTGTGCCTGGGAAGCACAAGTGTTCACATTGCTTCGCAGAATCGCGTTTGTGCAGAAAACACTAACACTTGTTCAGAAGGAAAGAAAGCACAGAGCCCCACATTTTATGTTGCCCTGGAGAGCTTGCAGAGCACTGGGGAAAGGCAGGCAGAGAATTCCCTGCTAGCACCTTCTCTGTGCCTGGGAAGCACAAGTGTTCCCATTGCTTCGCAGAATCGCGTTTGTGCAGAAAACACTAACACTTGTTCAGAAGGAAAGAAAGCACAGAGCCCCAGATTTTATGTTGCCCTGGAGAGCTTGCAGAGCACTGGGGAAAGGCAGGCAGAGAATTCCCTGCTAGCACCTTCTCTGTGCCTGGGAAGCACAAGTGTTCCCATTGCTTCGCAGAATCGCGTTTGTGCAGAAAACACTAACACTTGTTCAGAAGGAAAGAAAGCACAGAGCCCCAGATTTTATGTTGCCCTGGAGAGCTTGCAGAGCACTGGGGAAAGGCAGGCAGAGAATTCCCTGCTAGCACCTTCTCTGTGCCTGGGAAGCACAAGTGTTCCCATTGCTTCGCAGAATCGCGTTTGTGCAGAAAACACTAACACTTGTTCAGAAGGAAAGAAAGCACAGAGCCCCACATTTTATGTTGCCCTGGAGATCTTGCAGAGCACTGGGGAAAGGCAGGCAGAGAATTCCCTGCTAGCACCTTCTCTGTGCCTGGGAAGCACAAGTGTTCACATTGCTTCGCAGAATCGTGTTTGTGCAGAAAACACTAACACTTGTTCAGAAGGAAAGAAAGCACAGAGCCCCAGTTTTTATGTTGCCCTGGAGAGCTTGCAGAGCACTGGGGAAAAGCAGGCAGAGAATTCCCTGCTAGCACCTTCTCTGTGCCTGGGAAGCACAAGTGTTCACATTGCTTCGCAGAATCGCGTTTGTGCAGAAAACACTAACACTTGTTCAGAAGGAAAGAAAGCACAGAGCCCCAGATTTTATGTTGCCCTGGAGAGCTTGCAGAGCACTGGGGAAAAGCAGGCAGAGAATTCCCTGCTAGCACCTTCTCTGTGCCTGGGAAGCACAAGTGTTCCCATTGCTTCGCAGAATCGCGTTTGTGCAGAAAACACTAACACTTGTTCAGAAGGAAAGAAAGCACAGAGCCCCACATTTTATGTTGCCCTGGAGAGCTTGCAGAGCACTGGGGAAAGGCAGGCAGAGAATTCCCTGCTAGCACCTTCTCTGTGCCTGGGAAGCACAAGTGTTCACATTGCTTCGCAGAATCGCGTTTGTGCAGAAAACACTAACACTTGTTCAGAAGGAAAGAAAGCACAGAGCCCCACATTTTATGTTGCCCTGGAGAGCTTGCAGAGCACTGGGGAAAGGCAGGCAGAGAATTCCCTGCTAGCACCTTCTCTGTGCCTGGGAAGCACAAGTGTTCCCATTGCTTCGCAGAATCGCGTTTGTGCAGAAAACACTAACACTTGTTCAGAAGGAAAGAAAGCACAGAGCCCCAGATTTTATGTTGCCCTGGAGAGCTTGCAGAGCACTGGGGAAAGGCAGGCAGAGAATTCCCTGCTAGCACCTTCTCTGTGCCTGGGAAGGAGAAGTGTTCACATTGCTTCGCAGAATCGCGTTTGTGCAGAAAACACTAACACTTGTTCAGAAGGAAAGAAAGCACAGAGCCCCAGATTTTATGTTGCCCTGGAGAGCTTGCAGAGCACTGGGGAAAAGCAGGCAGAGAATTCCCTGCTAGCACCTTCTCTGTGCCTGGGAAGCACAAGTGTTCCCATTGCTTCGCAGAATCGCGTTTGTGCAGAAAACACTAACACTTGTTCAGAAGGAAAGAAAGCACAGAGCCCCAGATTTTATGTTGCCCTGGAGAGCTTGCAGAGCACTGGGGAAAGGCAGGCAGAGAATTCCCTGCTAGCACCTTCTCTGTGCCTGGGAAGGAGAAGTGTTCCCATTGCTTCGCAGAATCGCGTTTGTGCAGAAAACACTAACACTTGTTCAGAAGGAAAGAAAGCACAGAGCCCCAGATTTTATGTTGCCCTGGAGAGCTTGCAGAGCACTGGGGAAAAGCAGGCAGAGAATTCCCTGCTAGCACCTTCTCTGTGCCTGGGAAGCACAAGTGTTCCCATTGCTTCGCAGAATCGCGTTTGTGCAGAAAACACTAACACTTGTTCAGAAGGAAAGAAAGCACAGAGCCCCAGATTTTATGTTGCCCTGGAGAGCTTGCAGAGCACTGGGGAAAGGCAGGCAGAGAATTCCCTGCTAGCACCTTCTCTGTGCCTGGGAAGCACAAGTGTTCACATTGCTTCGCAGAATTGCGTTTGTGCAGAAAACACTAACACTTGTCCAGAAGGAAAGAAAGCACAGAGCCCCAGATTTTATGTTGCCCTGGAGAGCTTGCAGAGCACTGGGGAAAGGCAGGCAGAGAATTCCCTGCTAGCACCTTCTCTGTGCCTGGGAAGCACAAGTGTTCACATTGCTTCGCAGAATCGTGTTTGTGCAGAAAACACTAACACTTGTTCAGAAGGAAAGAAAGCACAGAGCCCCAGATTTTATGTTGCCCTGGAGAGCTTGCAGAGCACTGGGGAAAGGCAGGCAGAGAATTCCCTGCTAGCACCTTCTCTGTGCCTGGGAAACACAAGTGTTCACACTGCTTCGCAGAATCGCGTTTGTGCAGAAAACACTATCACTTGTTCAGAAGGAAAGAAAGCACAGAGCCCCACATTTTATGTTGCCCTGGAGAGCTTGCAGAGCACTGGGGAAAGGCAGGCAGAGAATTCCCTGCTAGCACCTTCTCTGTGCCTGGGAAGCACAAGTGTTCACATTGCTTCGCAGAATCGTGTTTGTGCAGAAAACACTAACACTTGTTCAGAAGGAAAGAAAGCACAGAGCCCCAGATTTTATGTTGCCCTGGAGAGCTTGCAGAGCACTGGGGAAAGGCAGGCAGAGAATTCCCTGCTAGCACCTTCTCTGTGCCTGGGAAGGAGAAGTGTTCACATTGCTTCGCAGAATCGCGTTTGTGCAGAAAACACTATCACTTGTTCAGAAGGAAAGAAAGCACAGAGCCCCACATTTTATGTTGCCCTGGAGAGCTTGCAGAGCACTGGGGAAAGGCAGGCAGAGAATTCCCTGCTAGCACCTTCTCTGTGCCTGGGAAGCACAAGTGTTCACATTGCTTCGCAGAATCGTGTTTGTGCAGAAAACACTAACACTTGTTCAGAAGGAAAGAAAGCACAGAGCCCCAGATTTTATGTTGCCCTGGAGAGCTTGCAGAGCACTGGGGAAAGGCAGGCAGAGAATTCCCTGCTAGCACCTTCTCTGTGCCTGGGAAGCAGAAGTGTTCACATTGCTTCGCAGAATCGCGTTTGTGCAGAAAACACTAACACTTGTTCAGAAGGAAAGAAAGCACAGAGCCCCAGATTTTATGTTGCCCTGGAGAGCTTGCAGAGCACTGGGGAAAAGCAGGCAGAGAATTCCCTGCTAGCACCTTCTCTGTGCCTGGGAAGGAGAAGTGTTCACATTGCTTCGCAGAATCGCGTTTGTGCAGAAAACACTAACACTTGTTCAGAAGGAAAGAAAGCACAGAGCCCCAGATTTTATGTTGCCCTGGAGAGCTTGCAGAGCACTGGGGAAAGGCAGGCAGAGAATTCCCTGCTAGCACCTTCTCTGTGCCTGGGAAGCACAAGTGTTCCCATTGCTTCGCAGAATCGCGTTTGTGCAGAAAACACTAACACTTGTTCAGAAGGAAAGAAAGCACAGAGCCCCACATTTTATGTTGCCCTGGAGAGCTTGCAGAGCACTGGGGAAAGGCAGGCAGAGAATTCCCTGCTAGCACCTTCTCTGTGCCTGGGAAGGAGAAGTGTTCACATTGCTTCGCAGAATCGCGTTTGTGCAGAAAACACTAACACTTGTTCAGAAGGAAAGAAAGCACAGAGCCCCAGATTTTATGTTGCCCTGGAGAGCTTGCAGAGCACTGGGGAAAAGCAGGCAGAGAATTCCCTGCTAGCACCTTCTCTGTGCCTGGGAAGCACAAGTGTTCACATTGCTTCGCAGAATTGCGTTTGTGCAGAAAACACTAACACTTGTCCAGAAGGAAAGAAAGCACAGAGCCCCAGATTTTATGTTGCCCTGGAGAGCTTGCAGAGCACTGGGGAAAGGCAGGCAGAGAATTCCCTGCTAGCACCTTCTCTGTGCCTGGGAAGCACAAGTGTTCACATTGCTTCGCAGAATCGTGTTTGTGCAGAAAACACTAACACTTGTTCAGAAGGAAAGAAAGCACAGAGCCCCACATTTTATGTTGCCCTGGAGAGCTTGCAGAGCACTGGGGAAAGGCAGGCAGAGAATTCCCTGCTAGCACCTTCTCTGTGCCTGGGAAACACAAGTGTTCACACTGCTTCGCAGAATCGCGTTTGTGCAGAAAACACTATCACTTGTTCAGAAGGAAAGAAAGCACAGAGCCCCACATTTTATGTTGCCCTGGAGAGCTTGCAGAGCACTGGGGAAAGGCAGGCAGAGAATTCCCTGCTAGCACCTTCTCTGTGCCTGGGAAGCAGAAGTGTTCACATTGCTTCGCAGAATCGTGTTTGTGCAGAAAACACTAACACTTGTTCAGAAGGAAAGAAAGCACAGAGCCCCACATTTTATGTTGCCCTGGAGAGCTTGCAGAGCACTGGGGAAAGGCAGGCAGAGAATTCCCTGCTAGCACCTTCTCTGTGCCTGGGAAGGAGAAGTGTTCACATTGCTTCGCAGAATCGCGTTTGTGCAGAAAACACTATCACTTGTTCAGAAGGAAAGAAAGCACAGAGCCCCACATTTTATGTTGCCCTGGAGAGCTTGCAGAGCACTGGGGAAAGGCAGGCAGAGAATTCCCTGCTAGCACCTTCTCTGTGCCTGGGAAGCACAAGTGTTCACATTGCTTCGCAGAATCGTGTTTGTGCAGAAAACACTAACACTTGTTCAGAAGGAAAGAAAGCACAGAGCCCCAGATTTTATGTTGCCCTGGAGAGCTTGCAGAGCACTGGGGAAAGGCAGGCAGAGAATTCCCTGCTAGCACCTTCTCTGTGCCTGGGAAGCAGAAGTGTTCACATTGCTTCGCAGAATCGCGTTTGCGCAGAAAACACTAACACTTGTTCAGAAGGAAAGAAAGCACAGAGCCCCAGATTTTATGTTGCTCTGGAGAGCTTGCAGAGCACTGGGGAAAAGCAGGCAGAGAATTCCCTGCTAGCACCTTCTCTGTGCCTGGGAAGCACAAGTGTTCCCATTGCTTCGCAGAATCGCGTTTGTGCAGAAAACACTAACACTTGTTCAGAAGGAAAGAAAGCACAGAGCCCCACATTTTATGTTGCCCTGGAGAGCTTGCAGAGCACTGGGGAAAGGCAGGCAGAGAATTCCCTGCTAGCACCTTCTCTGTGCCTGGGAAGCACAAGTGTTCACATTGCTTCGCAGAATCGTGTTTGTGCAGAAAACACTAACACTTGTTCAGAAGGAAAGAAAGCACAGAGCCCCAGATTTTATGTTGCCCTGGAGAGCTTGCAGAGCACTGGGGAAAGGCAGGCAGAGAATTCCCTGCTAGCACCTTCTCTGTGCCTGGGAAGCAGAAGTGTTCACATTGCTTCGCAGAATCGCGTTTGTGCAGAAAACACTAACACTTGTTCAGAAGGAAAGAAAGCACAGAGCCCCAGATTTTATGTTGCCCTGGAGAGCTTGCAGAGCACTGGGGAAAAGCAGGCAGAGAATTCCCTGCTAGCACCTTCTCTGTGCCTGGGAAGGAGAAGTGTTCACATTGCTTCGCAGAATCGCGTTTGTGCAGAAAACACTAACACTTGTTCAGAAGGAAAGAAAGCACAGAGCCCCAGATTTTATGTTGCCCTGGAGAGCTTGCAGAGCACTGGGGAAAGGCAGGCAGAGAATTCCCTGCTAGCACCTTCTCTGTGCCTGGGAAGCACAAGTGTTCCCATTGCTTCGCAGAATCGCGTTTGTGCAGAAAACACTAACACTTGTTCAGAAGGAAAGAAAGCACAGAGCCCCACATTTTATGTTGCCCTGGAGAGCTTGCAGAGCACTGGGGAAAAGCAGGCAGAGAATTCCCTGCTAGCACCTTCTCTGTGCCTGGGAAGCACAAGTGTTCACATTGCTTCGCAGAATCGCGTTTGTGCAGAAAACACTAACACTTGTTCAGAAGGAAAGAAAGCACAGAGCCCCAGATTTTATGTTGCCCTGGAGAGCTTGCAGAGCACTGGGGAAAGGCAGGCAGAGAATTCCCTGCTAGCACCTTCTCTGTGCCTGGGAAGGAGAAGTGTTCACATTGCTTCGCAGAATCGCGTTTGTGCAGAAAACACTAACACTTGTTCAGAAGGAAAGAAAGCACAGAGCCCCAGATTTTATGTTGCCCTGGAGAGCTTGCAGAGCACTGGGGAAAAGCAGGCAGAGAATTCCCTGCTAGCACCTTCTCTGTGCCTGGGAAGCACAAGTGTTCCCATTGCTTCGCAGAATCGCGTTTGTGCAGAAAACACTAACACTTGTTCAGAAGGAAAGAAAGCACAGAGCCCCAGATTTTATGTTGCCCTGGAGAGCTTGCAGAGCACTGGGGAAAGGCAGGCAGAGAATTCCCTGCTAGCACCTTCTCTGTGCCTGGGAAGCACAAGTGTTCACATTGCTTCGCAGAATCGCGTTTGTGCAGAAAACACTAACACTTGTTCAGAAGGAAAGAAAGCACAGAGCCCCACATTTTATGTTGCCCTGGAGAGCTTGCAGAGCACTGGGGAAAGGCAGGCAGAGAATTCCCTGCTAGCACCTTCTCTGTGCCTGGGAAGCACAAGTGTTCCCATTGCTTCGCAGAATCGCGTTTGTGCAGAAAACACTAACACTTGTTCAGAAGGAAAGAAAGCACAGAGCCCCACATTTTATGTTGCCCTGGAGAGCTTGCAGAGCACTGGGGAAAGGCAGGCAGAGAATTCCCTGCTAGCACCTTCTCTGTGCCTGGGAAGTAGAAGTGTTCACATTGCTTCGCAGAATCGCGTTTGTGCATAAAACACTAACACTTGTTCAGAAGGAAAGAAAGCACAGAGCCCCACATTTTATGTTGCCCTGGAGAGCTTGCAGAGCACTGGGGAAAGGCAGGCAGAGAATTCCCTGCTAGCACCTTCTCTGTGCCTGGGAAGCACAAGTGTTCACATTGCTTCGCAGAATCGTGTTTGTGCAGAAAACACTAACACTTGTTCAGAAGGAAAGAAAGCACAGAGCCCCAGATTTTATGTTGCCCTGGAGAGCTTGCAGAGCACTGGGGAAAGGCAGGCAGAGAATTCCCTGCTAGCACCTTCTCTGTGCCTGGGAAGCAGAAGTGTTCACATTGCTTCGCAGAATCGCGTTTGTGCAGAAAACACTATCACTTGTTCAGAAGGAAAGAAAGCACAGAGCCCCACATTTTATGTTGCCCTGGAGAGCTTGCAGAGCACTGGGGAAAGGCAGGCAGAGAATTCCCTGCTAGCACCTTCTCTGTGCCTGGGAAGCAGAAGTGTTCACATTGCTTCGCAGAATCGTATTTGTGCAGAAAACACTAACACTTGTTCAGAAGGAAAGAAAGCACAGAGCCCCAGATTTTATGTTGCCCTGGAGAGCTTGCAGAGCACTGGGGAAAGGCAGGCAGAGAATTCCCTGCTAGCACCTTCTCTGTGCCTGGGAAGCAGAAGTGTTCACATTGCTTCGCAGAATCGCGTTTGTGCAGAAAACACTAACACTTGTTCAGAAGGAAAGAAAGCACAGAGCCCCAGATTTTATGTTGCCCTGGAGAGCTTGCAGAGCACTGGGGAAAAGCAGGCAGAGAATTCCCTGCTAGCACCTTCTCTGTGCCTGGGAAGGAGAAGTGTTCACATTGCTTCGCAGAATCGCGTTTGTGCAGAAAACACTAACACTTGTTCAGAAGGAAAGAAAGCACAGAGCCCCAGATTTTATGTTGCCCTGGAGAGCTTGCAGAGCACTGGGGAAAGGCAGGCAGAGAATTCCCTGCTAGCACCTTCTCTGTGCCTGGGAAGCACAAGTGTTCCCATTGCTTCGCAGAATCGCGTTTGTGCAGAAAACACTAACACTTGTTCAGAAGGAAAGAAAGCACAGAGCCCCACATTTTATGTTGCCCTGGAGAGCTTGCAGAGCACTGGGGAAAGGCAGGCAGAGAATTCCCTGCTAGCACCTTCTCTGTGCCTGGGAAGGAGAAGTGTTCACATTGCTTCGCAGAATCGCGTTTGTGCAGAAAACACTAACACTTGTTCAGAAGGAAAGAAAGCACAGAGCCCCAGATTTTATGTTGCCCTGGAGAGCTTGCAGAGCACTGGGGAAAAGCAGGCAGAGAATTCCCTGCTAGCACCTTCTCTGTGCCTGGGAAGCACAAGTGTTCACATTGCTTCGCAGAATTGCGTTTGTGCAGAAAACACTAACACTTGTCCAGAAGGAAAGAAAGCACAGAGCCCCAGATTTTATGTTGCCCTGGAGAGCTTGCAGAGCACTGGGGAAAGGCAGGCAGAGAATTCCCTGCTAGCACCTTCTCTGTGCCTGGGAAGCACAAGTGTTCACATTGCTTCGCAGAATCGTGTTTGTGCAGAAAACACTAACACTTGTTCAGAAGGAAAGAAAGCACAGAGCCCCACATTTTATGTTGCCCTGGAGAGCTTGCAGAGCACTGGGGAAAGGCAGGCAGAGAATTCCCTGCTAGCACCTTCTCTGTGCCTGGGAAACACAAGTGTTCACACTGCTTCGCAGAATCGCGTTTGTGCAGAAAACACTATCACTTGTTCAGAAGGAAAGAAAGCACAGAGCCCCACATTTTATGTTGCCCTGGAGAGCTTGCAGAGCACTGGGGAAAGGCAGGCAGAGAATTCCCTGCTAGCACCTTCTCTGTGCCTGGGAAGCAGAAGTGTTCACATTGCTTCGCAGAATCGTGTTTGTGCAGAAAACACTAACACTTGTTCAGAAGGAAAGAAAGCACAGAGCCCCAGATTTTATGTTGCCCTGGAGAGCTTGCAGAGCACTGGGGAAAGGCAGGCAGAGAATTCCCTGCTAGCACCTTCTCTGTGCCTGGGAAGGAGAAGTGTTCACATTGCTTCGCAGAATCGCGTTTGTGCAGAAAACACTAACACTTGTTCAGAAGGAAAGAAAGCACAGAGCCCCAGATTTTATGTTGCCCTGGAGAGCTTGCAGAGCACTGGGGAAAGGCAGGCAGAGAATTCCCTGCTAGCACCTTCTCTGTGCCTGGGAAGCACAAGTGTTCCCATTGCTTCGCAGAATCGCGTTTGTGCAGAAAACACTAACACTTGTTCAGAAGGAAAGAAAGCACAGAGCCCCACATTTTATGTTGCCCTGGAGAGCTTGCAGAGCACTGGGGAAAGGCAGGCAGAGAATTCCCTGCTAGCACCTTCTCTGTGCCTGGGAAGCACAAGTGTTCACATTGCTTCGCAGAATCGTGTTTGTGCAGAAAACACTAACACTTGTTCAGAAGGAAAGAAAGCACAGAGCCCCAGATTTTATGTTGCCCTGGAGAGCTTGCAGAGCACTGGGGAAAGGCAGGCAGAGAATTCCCTGCTAGCACCTTCTCTGTGCCTGGGAAGCACAAGTGTTCACATTGCTTCGCAGAATCGCGTTTGTGCAGAAAACACTAACACTTGTTCAGAAGGAAAGAAAGCACAGAGCCCCACATTTTATGTTGCCCTGGAGAGCTTGCAGAGCACTGGGGAAAGGCAGGCAGAGAATTCCCTGCTAGCACCTTCTCTGTGCCTGGGAAGCAGAAGTGTTCACATTGCTTCGCAGAATCGTGTTTGTGCAGAAAACACTAACACTTGTTCAGAAGGAAAGAAAGCACAGAGCCCCACATTTTATGTTGCCCTGGAGAGCTTGCAGAGCACTGGGGAAAGGCAGGCAGAGAATTCCCTGCTAGCACCTTCTCTGTGCCTGGGAAGGAGAAGTGTTCACATTGCTTCGCAGAATCGCGTTTGTGCAGAAAACACTATCACTTGTTCAGAAGGAAAGAAAGCACAGAGCCCCACATTTTATGTTGCCCTGGAGAGCTTGCAGAGCACTGGGGAAAGGCAGGCAGAGAATTCCCTGCTAGCACCTTCTCTGTGCCTGGGAAGCACAAGTGTTCACATTGCTTCGCAGAATCGTGTTTGTGCAGAAAACACTAACACTTGTTCAGAAGGAAAGAAAGCACAGAGCCCCAGATTTTATGTTGCCCTGGAGAGCTTGCAGAGCACTGGGGAAAGGCAGGCAGAGAATTCCCTGCTAGCACCTTCTCTGTGCCTGGGAAGCAGAAGTGTTCACATTGCTTCGCAGAATCGCGTTTGCGCAGAAAACACTAACACTTGTTCAGAAGGAAAGAAAGCACAGAGCCCCAGATTTTATGTTGCTCTGGAGAGCTTGCAGAGCACTGGGGAAAAGCAGGCAGAGAATTCCCTGCTAGCACCTTCTCTGTGCCTGGGAAGCACAAGTGTTCCCATTGCTTCGCAGAATCGCGTTTGTGCAGAAAACACTAACACTTGTTCAGAAGGAAAGAAAGCACAGAGCCCCACATTTTATGTTGCCCTGGAGAGCTTGCAGAGCACTGGGGAAAGGCAGGCAGAGAATTCCCTGCTAGCACCTTCTCTGTGCCTGGGAAGCACAAGTGTTCACATTGCTTCGCAGAATCGTGTTTGTGCAGAAAACACTAACACTTGTTCAGAAGGAAAGAAAGCACAGAGCCCCAGATTTTATGTTGCCCTGGAGAGCTTGCAGAGCACTGGGGAAAGGCAGGCAGAGAATTCCCTGCTAGCACCTTCTCTGTGCCTGGGAAGCAGAAGTGTTCACATTGCTTCGCAGAATCGCGTTTGTGCAGAAAACACTAACACTTGTTCAGAAGGAAAGAAAGCACAGAGCCCCAGATTTTATGTTGCCCTGGAGAGCTTGCAGAGCACTGGGGAAAAGCAGGCAGAGAATTCCCTGCTAGCACCTTCTCTGTGCCTGGGAAGGAGAAGTGTTCACATTGCTTCGCAGAATCGCGTTTGTGCAGAAAACACTAACACTTGTTCAGAAGGAAAGAAAGCACAGAGCCCCAGATTTTATGTTGCCCTGGAGAGCTTGCAGAGCACTGGGGAAAGGCAGGCAGAGAATTCCCTGCTAGCACCTTCTCTGTGCCTGGGAAGCACAAGTGTTCCCATTGCTTCGCAGAATCGCGTTTGTGCAGAAAACACTAACACTTGTTCAGAAGGAAAGAAAGCACAGAGCCCCACATTTTATGTTGCCCTGGAGAGCTTGCAGAGCACTGGGGAAAAGCAGGCAGAGAATTCCCTGCTAGCACCTTCTCTGTGCCTGGGAAGCACAAGTGTTCACATTGCTTCGCAGAATCGCGTTTGTGCAGAAAACACTAACACTTGTTCAGAAGGAAAGAAAGCACAGAGCCCCAGATTTTATGTTGCCCTGGAGAGCTTGCAGAGCACTGGGGAAAGGCAGGCAGAGAATTCCCTGCTAGCACCTTCTCTGTGCCTGGGAAGGAGAAGTGTTCACATTGCTTCGCAGAATCGCGTTTGTGCAGAAAACACTAACACTTGTTCAGAAGGAAAGAAAGCACAGAGCCCCAGATTTTATGTTGCCCTGGAGAGCTTGCAGAGCACTGGGGAAAAGCAGGCAGAGAATTCCCTGCTAGCACCTTCTCTGTGCCTGGGAAGCACAAGTGTTCCCATTGCTTCGCAGAATCGCGTTTGTGCAGAAAACACTAACACTTGTTCAGAAGGAAAGAAAGCACAGAGCCCCAGATTTTATGTTGCCCTGGAGAGCTTGCAGAGCACTGGGGAAAGGCAGGCAGAGAATTCCCTGCTAGCACCTTCTCTGTGCCTGGGAAGCACAAGTGTTCACATTGCTTCGCAGAATCGCGTTTGTGCAGAAAACACTAACACTTGTTCAGAAGGAAAGAAAGCACAGAGCCCCACATTTTATGTTGCCCTGGAGAGCTTGCAGAGCACTGGGGAAAGGCAGGCAGAGAATTCCCTGCTAGC
Source organism: Strix occidentalis (assembly GCA_030819815.1). Classification (NCBI taxonomy): domain Eukaryota; kingdom Metazoa; phylum Chordata; class Aves; order Strigiformes; family Strigidae; genus Strix; species Strix occidentalis. The sequence goes on from JASWHU010000278.1 coordinate 45,140, forward strand.
ACCTTCTCTGTGCCTGGGAAGCACAAGTGTTCCCATTGCTTCGCAGAATCGCGTTTGTGCAGAAAACACTAACACTTGTTCAGAAGGAAAGAAAGCACAGAGCCCCACATTTTATGTTGCCCTGGAGAGCTTGCAGAGCACTGGGGAAAGGCAGGCAGAGAATTCCCTGCTAGCACCTTCTCTGTGCCTGGGAAGTAGAAGTGTTCACATTGCTTCGCAGAATCGCGTTTGTGCATAAAACACTAACACTTGTTCAGAAGGAAAGAAAGCACAGAGCCCCACATTTTATGTTGCCCTGGAGAGCTTGCAGAGCACTGGGGAAAGGCAGGCAGAGAATTCCCTGCTAGCACCTTCTCTGTGCCTGGGAAGCACAAGTGTTCACATTGCTTCGCAGAATCGTGTTTGTGCAGAAAACACTAACACTTGTTCAGAAGGAAAGAAAGCACAGAGCCCCAGATTTTATGTTGCCCTGGAGAGCTTGCAGAGCACTGGGGAAAGGCAGGCAGAGAATTCCCTGCTAGCACCTTCTCTGTGCCTGGGAAGCAGAAGTGTTCACATTGCTTCGCAGAATCGCGTTTGTGCAGAAAACACTATCACTTGTTCAGAAGGAAAGAAAGCACAGAGCCCCACATTTTATGTTGCCCTGGAGAGCTTGCAGAGCACTGGGGAAAGGCAGGCAGAGAATTCCCTGCTAGCACCTTCTCTGTGCCTGGGAAGCAGAAGTGTTCACATTGCTTCGCAGAATCGTATTTGTGCAGAAAACACTAACACTTGTTCAGAAGGAAAGAAAGCACAGAGCCCCAGATTTTATGTTGCCCTGGAGAGCTTGCAGAGCACTGGGGAAAGGCAGGCAGAGAATTCCCTGCTAGCACCTTCTCTGTGCCTGGGAAGCAGAAGTGTTCACATTGCTTCGCAGAATCGCGTTTGTGCAGAAAACACTAACACTTGTTCAGAAGGAAAGAAAGCACAGAGCCCCAGATTTTATGTTGCCCTGGAGAGCTTGCAGAGCACTGGGGAAAAGCAGGCAGAGAATTCCCTGCTAGCACCTTCTCTGTGCCTGGGAAGGAGAAGTGTTCACATTGCTTCGCAGAATCGCGTTTGTGCAGAAAACACTAACACTTGTTCAGAAGGAAAGAAAGCACAGAGCCCCAGATTTTATGTTGCCCTGGAGAGCTTGCAGAGCACTGGGGAAAGGCAGGCAGAGAATTCCCTGCTAGCACCTTCTCTGTGCCTGGGAAGCACAAGTGTTCCCATTGCTTCGCAGAATCGCGTTTGTGCAGAAAACACTAACACTTGTTCAGAAGGAAAGAAAGCACAGAGCCCCACATTTTATGTTGCCCTGGAGAGCTTGCAGAGCACTGGGGAAAGGCAGGCAGAGAATTCCCTGCTAGCACCTTCTCTGTGCCTGGGAAGGAGAAGTGTTCACATTGCTTCGCAGAATCGCGTTTGTGCAGAAAACACTAACACTTGTTCAGAAGGAAAGAAAGCACAGAGCCCCAGATTTTATGTTGCCCTGGAGAGCTTGCAGAGCACTGGGGAAAAGCAGGCAGAGAATTCCCTGCTAGCACCTTCTCTGTGCCTGGGAAGCACAAGTGTTCACATTGCTTCGCAGAATTGCGTTTGTGCAGAAAACACTAACACTTGTCCAGAAGGAAAGAAAGCACAGAGCCCCAGATTTTATGTTGCCCTGGAGAGCTTGCAGAGCACTGGGGAAAGGCAGGCAGAGAATTCCCTGCTAGCACCTTCTCTGTGCCTGGGAAGCACAAGTGTTCACATTGCTTCGCAGAATCGTGTTTGTGCAGAAAACACTAACACTTGTTCAGAAGGAAAGAAAGCACAGAGCCCCACATTTTATGTTGCCCTGGAGAGCTTGCAGAGCACTGGGGAAAGGCAGGCAGAGAATTCCCTGCTAGCACCTTCTCTGTGCCTGGGAAACACAAGTGTTCACACTGCTTCGCAGAATCGCGTTTGTGCAGAAAACACTATCACTTGTTCAGAAGGAAAGAAAGCACAGAGCCCCACATTTTATGTTGCCCTGGAGAGCTTGCAGAGCACTGGGGAAAGGCAGGCAGAGAATTCCCTGCTAGCACCTTCTCTGTGCCTGGGAAGCAGAAGTGTTCACATTGCTTCGCAGAATCGTGTTTGTGCAGAAAACACTAACACTTGTTCAGAAGGAAAGAAAGCACAGAGCCCCACATTTTATGTTGCCCTGGAGAGCTTGCAGAGCACTGGGGAAAGGCAGGCAGAGAATTCCCTGCTAGCACCTTCTCTGTGCCTGGGAAGGAGAAGTGTTCACATTGCTTCGCAGAATCGCGTTTGTGCAGAAAACACTAACACTTGTTCAGAAGGAAAGAAAGCACAGAGCCCCAGATTTTATGTTGCCCTGGAGAGCTTGCAGAGCACTGGGGAAAGGCAGGCAGAGAATTCCCTGCTAGCACCTTCTCTGTGCCTGGGAAGCACAAGTGTTCCCATTGCTTCGCAGAATCGCGTTTGTGCAGAAAACACTAACACTTGTTCAGAAGGAAAGAAAGCACAGAGCCCCACATTTTATGTTGCCCTGGAGAGCTTGCAGAGCACTGGGGAAAGGCAGGCAGAGAATTCCCTGCTAGCACCTTCTCTGTGCCTGGGAAGCACAAGTGTTCACATTGCTTCGCAGAATCGTGTTTGTGCAGAAAACACTAACACTTGTTCAGAAGGAAAGAAAGCACAGAGCCCCAGATTTTATGTTGCCCTGGAGAGCTTGCAGAGCACTGGGGAAAGGCAGGCAGAGAATTCCCTGCTAGCACCTTCTCTGTGCCTGGGAAGCACAAGTGTTCACATTGCTTCGCAGAATCGCGTTTGTGCAGAAAACACTAACACTTGTTCAGAAGGAAAGAAAGCACAGAGCCCCACATTTTATGTTGCCCTGGAGAGCTTGCAGAGCACTGGGGAAAGGCAGGCAGAGAATTCCCTGCTAGCACCTTCTCTGTGCCTGGGAAGCAGAAGTGTTCACATTGCTTCGCAGAATCGCGTTTGTGCAGAAAACACTAACACTTGTTCAGAAGGAAAGAAAGCACAGAGCCCCAGATTTTATGTTGCCCTGGAGAGCTTGCAGAGCACTGGGGAAAGGCAGGCAGAGAATTCCCTGCTAGCACCTTCTCTGTGCCTGGGAAGCACAAGTGTTCCCATTGCTTCGCAGAATCGCGTTTGTGCAGAAAACACTAACACTTGTTCAGAAGGAAAGAAAGCACAGAGCCCCAGATTTTATGTTGCCCTGGAGAGCTTGCAGAGCACTGGGGAAAGGCAGGCAGAGAATTCCCTGCTAGCACCTTCTCTGTGCCTGGGAAGCACAAGTGTTCCCATTGCTTCGCAGAATCGCGTTTGTGCAGAAAACACTAACACTTGTTCAGAAGGAAAGAAAGCACAGAGCCCCACATTTTATGTTGCCCTGGAGATCTTGCAGAGCACTGGGGAAAGGCAGGCAGAGAATTCCCTGCTAGCACCTTCTCTGTGCCTGGGAAGCACAAGTGTTCACATTGCTTCGCAGAATCGTGTTTGTGCAGAAAACACTAACACTTGTTCAGAAGGAAAGAAAGCACAGAGCCCCAGTTTTTATGTTGCCCTGGAGAGCTTGCAGAGCACTGGGGAAAAGCAGGCAGAGAATTCCCTGCTAGCACCTTCTCTGTGCCTGGGAAGCACAAGTGTTCACATTGCTTCGCAGAATCGCGTTTGTGCAGAAAACACTAACACTTGTTCAGAAGGAAAGAAAGCACAGAGCCCCAGATTTTATGTTGCCCTGGAGAGCTTGCAGAGCACTGGGGAAAAGCAGGCAGAGAATTCCCTGCTAGCACCTTCTCTGTGCCTGGGAAGCACAAGTGTTCCCATTGCTTCGCAGAATCGCGTTTGTGCAGAAAACACTAACACTTGTTCAGAAGGAAAGAAAGCACAGAGCCCCACATTTTATGTTGCCCTGGAGAGCTTGCAGAGCACTGGGGAAAGGCAGGCAGAGAATTCCCTGCTAGCACCTTCTCTGTGCCTGGGAAGCACAAGTGTTCACATTGCTTCGCAGAATCGCGTTTGTGCAGAAAACACTAACACTTGTTCAGAAGGAAAGAAAGCACAGAGCCCCACATTTTATGTTGCCCTGGAGAGCTTGCAGAGCACTGGGGAAAGGCAGGCAGAGAATTCCCTGCTAGCACCTTCTCTGTGCCTGGGAAGCACAAGTGTTCCCATTGCTTCGCAGAATCGCGTTTGTGCAGAAAACACTAACACTTGTTCAGAAGGAAAGAAAGCACAGAGCCCCAGATTTTATGTTGCCCTGGAGAGCTTGCAGAGCACTGGGGAAAGGCAGGCAGAGAATTCCCTGCTAGCACCTTCTCTGTGCCTGGGAAGGAGAAGTGTTCACATTGCTTCGCAGAATCGCGTTTGTGCAGAAAACACTAACACTTGTTCAGAAGGAAAGAAAGCACAGAGCCCCAGATTTTATGTTGCCCTGGAGAGCTTGCAGAGCACTGGGGAAAAGCAGGCAGAGAATTCCCTGCTAGCACCTTCTCTGTGCCTGGGAAGCACAAGTGTTCCCATTGCTTCGCAGAATCGCGTTTGTGCAGAAAACACTAACACTTGTTCAGAAGGAAAGAAAGCACAGAGCCCCAGATTTTATGTTGCCCTGGAGAGCTTGCAGAGCACTGGGGAAAGGCAGGCAGAGAATTCCCTGCTAGCACCTTCTCTGTGCCTGGGAAGGAGAAGTGTTCCCATTGCTTCGCAGAATCGCGTTTGTGCAGAAAACACTAACACTTGTTCAGAAGGAAAGAAAGCACAGAGCCCCAGATTTTATGTTGCCCTGGAGAGCTTGCAGAGCACTGGGGAAAAGCAGGCAGAGAATTCCCTGCTAGCACCTTCTCTGTGCCTGGGAAGCACAAGTGTTCCCATTGCTTCGCAGAATCGCGTTTGTGCAGAAAACACTAACACTTGTTCAGAAGGAAAGAAAGCACAGAGCCCCAGATTTTATGTTGCCCTGGAGAGCTTGCAGAGCACTGGGGAAAGGCAGGCAGAGAATTCCCTGCTAGCACCTTCTCTGTGCCTGGGAAGCACAAGTGTTCACATTGCTTCGCAGAATTGCGTTTGTGCAGAAAACACTAACACTTGTCCAGAAGGAAAGAAAGCACAGAGCCCCAGATTTTATGTTGCCCTGGAGAGCTTGCAGAGCACTGGGGAAAGGCAGGCAGAGAATTCCCTGCTAGCACCTTCTCTGTGCCTGGGAAGCACAAGTGTTCACATTGCTTCGCAGAATCGTGTTTGTGCAGAAAACACTAACACTTGTTCAGAAGGAAAGAAAGCACAGAGCCCCAGATTTTATGTTGCCCTGGAGAGCTTGCAGAGCACTGGGGAAAGGCAGGCAGAGAATTCCCTGCTAGCACCTTCTCTGTGCCTGGGAAACACAAGTGTTCACACTGCTTCGCAGAATCGCGTTTGTGCAGAAAACACTATCACTTGTTCAGAAGGAAAGAAAGCACAGAGCCCCACATTTTATGTTGCCCTGGAGAGCTTGCAGAGCACTGGGGAAAGGCAGGCAGAGAATTCCCTGCTAGCACCTTCTCTGTGCCTGGGAAGCACAAGTGTTCACATTGCTTCGCAGAATCGTGTTTGTGCAGAAAACACTAACACTTGTTCAGAAGGAAAGAAAGCACAGAGCCCCAGATTTTATGTTGCCCTGGAGAGCTTGCAGAGCACTGGGGAAAGGCAGGCAGAGAATTCCCTGCTAGCACCTTCTCTGTGCCTGGGAAGGAGAAGTGTTCACATTGCTTCGCAGAATCGCGTTTGTGCAGAAAACACTATCACTTGTTCAGAAGGAAAGAAAGCACAGAGCCCCACATTTTATGTTGCCCTGGAGAGCTTGCAGAGCACTGGGGAAAGGCAGGCAGAGAATTCCCTGCTAGCACCTTCTCTGTGCCTGGGAAGCACAAGTGTTCACATTGCTTCGCAGAATCGTGTTTGTGCAGAAAACACTAACACTTGTTCAGAAGGAAAGAAAGCACAGAGCCCCAGATTTTATGTTGCCCTGGAGAGCTTGCAGAGCACTGGGGAAAGGCAGGCAGAGAATTCCCTGCTAGCACCTTCTCTGTGCCTGGGAAGCAGAAGTGTTCACATTGCTTCGCAGAATCGCGTTTGTGCAGAAAACACTAACACTTGTTCAGAAGGAAAGAAAGCACAGAGCCCCAGATTTTATGTTGCCCTGGAGAGCTTGCAGAGCACTGGGGAAAAGCAGGCAGAGAATTCCCTGCTAGCACCTTCTCTGTGCCTGGGAAGGAGAAGTGTTCACATTGCTTCGCAGAATCGCGTTTGTGCAGAAAACACTAACACTTGTTCAGAAGGAAAGAAAGCACAGAGCCCCAGATTTTATGTTGCCCTGGAGAGCTTGCAGAGCACTGGGGAAAGGCAGGCAGAGAATTCCCTGCTAGCACCTTCTCTGTGCCTGGGAAGCACAAGTGTTCCCATTGCTTCGCAGAATCGCGTTTGTGCAGAAAACACTAACACTTGTTCAGAAGGAAAGAAAGCACAGAGCCCCACATTTTATGTTGCCCTGGAGAGCTTGCAGAGCACTGGGGAAAAGCAGGCAGAGAATTCCCTGCTAGCACCTTCTCTGTGCCTGGGAAGCACAAGTGTTCCCATTGCTTCGCAGAATCGCGTTTGTGCAGAAAACACTAACACTTGTTCAGAAGGAAAGAAAGCACAGAGCCCCAGATTTTATGTTGCCCTGGAGAGCTTGCAGAGCACTGGGGAAAGGCAGGCAGAGAATTCCCTGCTAGCACCTTCTCTGTGCCTGGGAAGCACAAGTGTTCACATTGCTTCGCAGAATTGCGTTTGTGCAGAAAACACTAACACTTGTCCAGAAGGAAAGAAAGCACAGAGCCCCAGATTTTATGTTGCCCTGGAGAGCTTGCAGAGCACTGGGGAAAGGCAGGCAGAGAATTCCCTGCTAGCACCTTCTCTGTGCCTGGGAAGCACAAGTGTTCACATTGCTTCGCAGAATCGTGTTTGTGCAGAAAACACTAACACTTGTTCAGAAGGAAAGAAAGCACAGAGCCCCAGATTTTATGTTGCCCTGGAGAGCTTGCAGAGCACTGGGGAAAGGCAGGCAGAGAATTCCCTGCTAGCACCTTCTCTGTGCCTGGGAAACACAAGTGTTCACACTGCTTCGCAGAATCGCGTTTGTGCAGAAAACACTATCACTTGTTCAGAAGGAAAGAAAGCACAGAGCCCCACATTTTATGTTGCCCTGGAGAGCTTGCAGAGCACTGGGGAAAGGCAGGCAGAGAATTCCCTGCTAGCACCTTCTCTGTGCCTGGGAAGCACAAGTGTTCACATTGCTTCGCAGAATCGTGTTTGTGCAGAAAACACTAACACTTGTTCAGAAGGAAAGAAAGCACAGAGCCCCAGATTTTATGTTGCCCTGGAGAGCTTGCAGAGCACTGGGGAAAGGCAGGCAGAGAATTCCCTGCTAGCACCTTCTCTGTGCCTGGGAAGGAGAAGTGTTCACATTGCTTCGCAGAATCGCGTTTGTGCAGAAAACACTATCACTTGTTCAGAAGGAAAGAAAGCACAGAGCCCCACATTTTATGTTGCCCTGGAGAGCTTGCAGAGCACTGGGGAAAGGCAGGCAGAGAATTCCCTGCTAGCACCTTCTCTGTGCCTGGGAAGCACAAGTGTTCACATTGCTTCGCAGAATCGTGTTTGTGCAGAAAACACTAACACTTGTTCAGAAGGAAAGAAAGCACAGAGCCCCAGATTTTATGTTGCCCTGGAGAGCTTGCAGAGCACTGGGGAAAGGCAGGCAGAGAATTCCCTGCTAGCACCTTCTCTGTGCCTGGGAAGCAGAAGTGTTCACATTGCTTCGCAGAATCGCGTTTGTGCAGAAAACACTAACACTTGTTCAGAAGGAAAGAAAGCACAGAGCCCCAGATTTTATGTTGCCCTGGAGAGCTTGCAGAGCACTGGGGAAAAGCAGGCAGAGAATTCCCTGCTAGCACCTTCTCTGTGCCTGGGAAGGAGAAGTGTTCACATTGCTTCGCAGAATCGCGTTTGTGCAGAAAACACTAACACTTGTTCAGAAGGAAAGAAAGCACAGAGCCCCAGATTTTATGTTGCCCTGGAGAGCTTGCAGAGCACTGGGGAAAGGCAGGCAGAGAATTCCCTGCTAGCACCTTCTCTGTGCCTGGGAAGCACAAGTGTTCCCATTGCTTCGCAGAATCGCGTTTGTGCAGAAAACACTAACACTTGTTCAGAAGGAAAGAAAGCACAGAGCCCCACATTTTATGTTGCCCTGGAGAGCTTGCAGAGCACTGGGGAAAGGCAGGCAGAGAATTCCCTGCTAGCACCTTCTCTGTGCCTGGGAAGGAGAAGTGTTCACATTGCTTCGCAGAATCGCGTTTGTGCAGAAAACACTAACACTTGTTCAGAAGGAAAGAAAGCACAGAGCCCCAGATTTTATGTTGCCCTGGAGAGCTTGCAGAGCACTGGGGAAAAGCAGGCAGAGAATTCCCTGCTAGCACCTTCTCTGTGCCTGGGAAGCACAAGTGTTCACATTGCTTCGCAGAATTGCGTTTGTGCAGAAAACACTAACACTTGTCCAGAAGGAAAGAAAGCACAGAGCCCCAGATTTTATGTTGCCCTGGAGAGCTTGCAGAGCACTGGGGAAAGGCAGGCAGAGAATTCCCTGCTAGCACCTTCTCTGTGCCTGGGAAGCACAAGTGTTCACATTGCTTCGCAGAATCGTGTTTGTGCAGAAAACACTAACACTTGTTCAGAAGGAAAGAAAGCACAGAGCCCCACATTTTATGTTGCCCTGGAGAGCTTGCAGAGCACTGGGGAAAGGCAGGCAGAGAATTCCCTGCTAGCACCTTCTCTGTGCCTGGGAAACACAAGTGTTCACACTGCTTCGCAGAATCGCGTTTGTGCAGAAAACACTATCACTTGTTCAGAAGGAAAGAAAGCACAGAGCCCCACATTTTATGTTGCCCTGGAGAGCTTGCAGAGCACTGGGGAAAGGCAGGCAGAGAATTCCCTGCTAGCACCTTCTCTGTGCCTGGGAAGCAGAAGTGTTCACATTGCTTCGCAGAATCGTGTTTGTGCAGAAAACACTAACACTTGTTCAGAAGGAAAGAAAGCACAGAGCCCCACATTTTATGTTGCCCTGGAGAGCTTGCAGAGCACTGGGGAAAGGCAGGCAGAGAATTCCCTGCTAGCACCTTCTCTGTGCCTGGGAAGGAGAAGTGTTCACATTGCTTCGCAGAATCGCGTTTGTGCAGAAAACACTATCACTTGTTCAGAAGGAAAGAAAGCACAGAGCCCCACATTTTATGTTGCCCTGGAGAGCTTGCAGAGCACTGGGGAAAGGCAGGCAGAGAATTCCCTGCTAGCACCTTCTCTGTGCCTGGGAAGCACAAGTGTTCACATTGCTTCGCAGAATCGTGTTTGTGCAGAAAACACTAACACTTGTTCAGAAGGAAAGAAAGCACAGAGCCCCAGATTTTATGTTGCCCTGGAGAGCTTGCAGAGCACTGGGGAAAGGCAGGCAGAGAATTCCCTGCTAGCACCTTCTCTGTGCCTGGGAAGCAGAAGTGTTCACATTGCTTCGCAGAATCGCGTTTGCGCAGAAAACACTAACACTTGTTCAGAAGGAAAGAAAGCACAGAGCCCCAGATTTTATGTTGCTCTGGAGAGCTTGCAGAGCACTGGGGAAAAGCAGGCAGAGAATTCCCTGCTAGCACCTTCTCTGTGCCTGGGAAGCACAAGTGTTCCCATTGCTTCGCAGAATCGCGTTTGTGCAGAAAACACTAACACTTGTTCAGAAGGAAAGAAAGCACAGAGCCCCACATTTTATGTTGCCCTGGAGAGCTTGCAGAGCACTGGGGAAAGGCAGGCAGAGAATTCCCTGCTAGCACCTTCTCTGTGCCTGGGAAGCACAAGTGTTCACATTGCTTCGCAGAATCGTGTTTGTGCAGAAAACACTAACACTTGTTCAGAAGGAAAGAAAGCACAGAGCCCCAGATTTTATGTTGCCCTGGAGAGCTTGCAGAGCACTGGGGAAAGGCAGGCAGAGAATTCCCTGCTAGCACCTTCTCTGTGCCTGGGAAGCAGAAGTGTTCACATTGCTTCGCAGAATCGCGTTTGTGCAGAAAACACTAACACTTGTTCAGAAGGAAAGAAAGCACAGAGCCCCAGATTTTATGTTGCCCTGGAGAGCTTGCAGAGCACTGGGGAAAAGCAGGCAGAGAATTCCCTGCTAGCACCTTCTCTGTGCCTGGGAAGGAGAAGTGTTCACATTGCTTCGCAGAATCGCGTTTGTGCAGAAAACACTAACACTTGTTCAGAAGGAAAGAAAGCACAGAGCCCCAGATTTTATGTTGCCCTGGAGAGCTTGCAGAGCACTGGGGAAAGGCAGGCAGAGAATTCCCTGCTAGCACCTTCTCTGTGCCTGGGAAGCACAAGTGTTCCCATTGCTTCGCAGAATCGCGTTTGTGCAGAAAACACTAACACTTGTTCAGAAGGAAAGAAAGCACAGAGCCCCACATTTTATGTTGCCCTGGAGAGCTTGCAGAGCACTGGGGAAAAGCAGGCAGAGAATTCCCTGCTAGCACCTTCTCTGTGCCTGGGAAGCACAAGTGTTCACATTGCTTCGCAGAATCGCGTTTGTGCAGAAAACACTAACACTTGTTCAGAAGGAAAGAAAGCACAGAGCCCCAGATTTTATGTTGCCCTGGAGAGCTTGCAGAGCACTGGGGAAAGGCAGGCAGAGAATTCCCTGCTAGCACCTTCTCTGTGCCTGGGAAGGAGAAGTGTTCACATTGCTTCGCAGAATCGCGTTTGTGCAGAAAACACTAACACTTGTTCAGAAGGAAAGAAAGCACAGAGCCCCAGATTTTATGTTGCCCTGGAGAGCTTGCAGAGCACTGGGGAAAAGCAGGCAGAGAATTCCCTGCTAGCACCTTCTCTGTGCCTGGGAAGCACAAGTGTTCCCATTGCTTCGCAGAATCGCGTTTGTGCAGAAAACACTAACACTTGTTCAGAAGGAAAGAAAGCACAGAGCCCCAGATTTTATGTTGCCCTGGAGAGCTTGCAGAGCACTGGGGAAAGGCAGGCAGAGAATTCCCTGCTAGCACCTTCTCTGTGCCTGGGAAGCACAAGTGTTCACATTGCTTCGCAGAATCGCGTTTGTGCAGAAAACACTAACACTTGTTCAGAAGGAAAGAAAGCACAGAGCCCCACATTTTATGTTGCCCTGGAGAGCTTGCAGAGCACTGGGGAAAGGCAGGCAGAGAATTCCCTGCTAGCACCTTCTCTGTGCCTGGGAAGCACAAGTGTTCCCATTGCTTCGCAGAATCGCGTTTGTGCAGAAAACACTAACACTTGTTCAGAAGGAAAGAAAGCACAGAGCCCCACATTTTATGTTGCCCTGGAGAGCTTGCAGAGCACTGGGGAAAGGCAGGCAGAGAATTCCCTGCTAGCACCTTCTCTGTGCCTGGGAAGTAGAAGTGTTCACATTGCTTCGCAGAATCGCGTTTGTGCATAAAACACTAACACTTGTTCAGAAGGAAAGAAAGCACAGAGCCCCACATTTTATGTTGCCCTGGAGAGCTTGCAGAGCACTGGGGAAAGGCAGGCAGAGAATTCCCTGCTAGCACCTTCTCTGTGCCTGGGAAGCACAAGTGTTCACATTGCTTCGCAGAATCGTGTTTGTGCAGAAAACACTAACACTTGTTCAGAAGGAAAGAAAGCACAGAGCCCCAGATTTTATGTTGCCCTGGAGAGCTTGCAGAGCACTGGGGAAAGGCAGGCAGAGAATTCCCTGCTAGCACCTTCTCTGTGCCTGGGAAGGAGAAGTGTTCACATTGCTTCGCAGAATCGCGTTTGTGCAGAAAACACTATCACTTGTTCAGAAGGAAAGAAAGCACAGAGCCCCACATTTTATGTTGCCCTGGAGAGCTTGCAGAGCACTGGGGAAAGGCAGGCAGAGAATTCCCTGCTAGCACCTTCTCTGTGCCTGGGAAGCAGAAGTGTTCACATTGCTTCGCAGAATCGTATTTGTGCAGAAAACACTAACACTTGTTCAGAAGGAAAGAAAGCACAGAGCCCCAGATTTTATGTTGCCCTGGAGAGCTTGCAGAGCACTGGGGAAAGGCAGGCAGAGAATTCCCTGCTAGCACCTTCTCTGTGCCTGGGAAGCAGAAGTGTTCACATTGCTTCGCAGAATCGCGTTTGTGCAGAAAACACTAACACTTGTTCAGAAGGAAAGAAAGCACAGAGCCCCAGATTTTATGTTGCCCTGGAGAGCTTGCAGAGCACTGGGGAAAAGCAGGCAGAGAATTCCCTGCTAGCACCTTCTCTGTGCCTGGGAAGGAGAAGTGTTCACATTGCTTCGCAGAATCGCGTTTGTGCAGAAAACACTAACACTTGTTCAGAAGGAAAGAAAGCACAGAGCCCCAGATTTTATGTTGCCCTGGAGAGCTTGCAGAGCACTGGGGAAAGGCAGGCAGAGAATTCCCTGCTAGCACCTTCTCTGTGCCTGGGAAGCACAAGTGTTCCCATTGCTTCGCAGAATCGCGTTTGTGCAGAAAACACTAACACTTGTTCAGAAGGAAAGAAAGCACAGAGCCCCACATTTTATGTTGCCCTGGAGAGCTTGCAGAGCACTGGGGAAAGGCAGGCAGAGAATTCCCTGCTAGCACCTTCTCTGTGCCTGGGAAGGAGAAGTGTTCACATTGCTTCGCAGAATCGCGTTTGTGCAGAAAACACTAACACTTGTTCAGAAGGAAAGAAAGCACAGAGCCCCAGATTTTATGTTGCCCTGGAGAGCTTGCAGAGCACTGGGGAAAAGCAGGCAGAGAATTCCCTGCTAGCACCTTCTCTGTGCCTGGGAAGCACAAGTGTTCACATTGCTTCGCAGAATTGCGTTTGTGCAGAAAACACTAACACTTGTCCAGAAGGAAAGAAAGCACAGAGCCCCAGATTTTATGTTGCCCTGGAGAGCTTGCAGAGCACTGGGGAAAGGCAGGCAGAGAATTCCCTGCTAGCACCTTCTCTGTGCCTGGGAAGCACAAGTGTTCACATTGCTTCGCAGAATCGTGTTTGTGCAGAAAACACTAACACTTGTTCAGAAGGAAAGAAAGCACAGAGCCCCACATTTTATGTTGCCCTGGAGAGCTTGCAGAGCACTGGGGAAAGGCAGGCAGAGAATTCCCTGCTAGCACCTTCTCTGTGCCTGGGAAACACAAGTGTTCACACTGCTTCGCAGAATCGCGTTTGTGCAGAAAACACTATCACTTGTTCAGAAGGAAAGAAAGCACAGAGCCCCACATTTTATGTTGCCCTGGAGAGCTTGCAGAGCACTGGGGAAAGGCAGGCAGAGAATTCCCTGCTAGCACCTTCTCTGTGCCTGGGAAGCAGAAGTGTTCACATTGCTTCGCAGAATCGTGTTTGTGCAGAAAACACTAACACTTGTTCAGAAGGAAAGAAAGCACAGAGCCCCACATTTTATGTTGCCCTGGAGAGCTTGCAGAGCACTGGGGAAAGGCAGGCAGAGAATTCCCTGCTAGCACCTTCTCTGTGCCTGGGAAGGAGAAGTGTTCACATTGCTTCGCAGAATCGCGTTTGTGCAGAAAACACTATCACTTGTTCAGAAGGAAAGAAAGCACAGAGCCCCACATTTTATGTTGCCCTGGAGAGCTTGCAGAGCACTGGGGAAAGGCAGGCAGAGAATTCCCTGCTAGCACCTTCTCTGTGCCTGGGAAGCACAAGTGTTCACATTGCTTCGCAGAATCGTGTTTGTGCAGAAAACACTAACACTTGTTCAGAAGGAAAGAAAGCACAGAGCCCCAGATTTTATGTTGCCCTGGAGAGCTTGCAGAGCACTGGGGAAAGGCAGGCAGAGAATTCCCTGCTAGCACCTTCTCTGTGCCTGGGAAGCACAAGTGTTCACATTGCTTCGCAGAATCGCGTTTGCGCAGAAAACACTAACACTTGTTCAGAAGGAAAGAAAGCACAGAGCCCCAGATTTTATGTTGCTCTGGAGAGCTTGCAGAGCATTGGGGAAAAGCAGGCAGAGAATTCCCTGCTAGCACCTTCTCTGTGCCTGGGAAGCACAAGTGTTCCCATTGCTTCGCAGAATCGCGTTTGTGCAGAAAACACTAACACTTGTTCAGAAGGAAAGAAAGCACAGAGCCCCACATTTTATGTTGCCCTGGAGAGCTTGCAGAGCACTGGGGAAAGGCAGGCAGAGAATTCCCTGCTAGCACCTTCTCTGTGCCTGGGAAGCACAAGTGTTCACATTGCTTCGCAGAATCGTGTTTGTGCAGAAAACACTAACACTTGTTCAGAAGGAAAGAAAGCACAGAGCCCCAGATTTTATGTTGCCCTGGAGAGCTTGCAGAGCACTGGGGAAAGGCAGGCAGAGAATTCCCTGCTAGCACCTTCTCTGTGCCTGGGAAGCAGAAGTGTTCACATTGCTTCGCAGAATCGCGTTTGTGCAGAAAACACTAACACTTGTTCAGAAGGAAAGAAAGCACAGAGCCCCAGATTTTATGTTGCCCTGGAGAGCTTGCAGAGCACTGGGGAAAAGCAGGCAGAGAATTCCCTGCTAGCACCTTCTCTGTGCCTGGGAAGGAGAAGTGTTCACATTGCTTCGCAGAATCGCGTTTGTGCAGAAAACACTAACACTTGTTCAGAAGGAAAGAAAGCACAGAGCCCCAGATTTTATGTTGCCCTGGAGAGCTTGCAGAGCACTGGGGAAAGGCAGGCAGAGAATTCCCTGCTAGCACCTTCTCTGTGCCTGGGAAGCACAAGTGTTCCCATTGCTTCGCAGAATCGCGTTTGTGCAGAAAACACTAACACTTGTTCAGAAGGAAAGAAAGCACAGAGCCCCACATTTTATGTTGCCCTGGAGAGCTTGCAGAGCACTGGGGAAAAGCAGGCAGAGAATTCCCTGCTAGCACCTTCTCTGTGCCTGGGAAGCACAAGTGTTCACATTGCTTCGCAGAATCGCGTTTGTGCAGAAAACACTAACACTTGTTCAGAAGGAAAGAAAGCACAGAGCCCCAGATTTTATGTTGCCCTGGAGAGCTTGCAGAGCACTGGGGAAAGGCAGGCAGAGAATTCCCTGCTAGCACCTTCTCTGTGCCTGGGAAGGAGAAGTGTTCACATTGCTTCGCAGAATCGCGTTTGTGCAGAAAACACTAACACTTGTTCAGAAGGAAAGAAAGCACAGAGCCCCACATTTTATGTTGCCCTGGAGAGCTTGCAGAGCACTGGGGAAAAGCAGGCAGAGAATTCCCTGCTAGCACCTTCTCTGTGCCTGGGAAGCACAAGTGTTCCCATTGCTTCGCAGAATCGCGTTTGTGCAGAAAACACTAACACTTGTTCAGAAGGAAAGAAAGCACAGAGCCCCACATTTTATGTTGCCCTGGAGAGCTTGCAGAGCACTGGGGAAAGGCAGGCAGAGAATTCCCTGCTAGCACCTTCTCTGTGCCTGGGAAGCACAAGTGTTCACATTGCTTCGCAGAATCGCGTTTGTGCAGAAAACACTAACACTTGTTCAGAAGGAAAGAAAGCACAGAGCCCCACATTTTATGTTGCCCTGGAGAGCTTGCAGAGCACTGGGGAAAGGCAGGCAGAGAATTCCCTGCTAGCACCTTCTCTGTGCCTGGGAAGCACAAGTGTTCCCATTGCTTCGCAGAATCGCGTTTGTGCAGAAAACACTAACACTTGTTCAGAAGGAAAGAAAGCACAGAGCCCCACATTTTATGTTGCCCTGGAGAGCTTGCAGAGCACTGGGGAAAGGCAGGCAGAGAATTCCCTGCTAGCACCTTCTCTGTGCCTGGGAAGTAGAAGTGTTCACATTGCTTCGCAGAATCGCGTTTGTGCATAAAACACTAACACTTGTTCAGAAGGAAAGAAAGCACAGAGCCCCACATTTTATGTTGCCCTGGAGAGCTTGCAGAGCACTGGGGAAAGGCAGGCAGAGAATTCCCTGCTAGCACCTTCTCTGTGCCTGGGAAGCACAAGTGTTCACATTGCTTCGCAGAATCGTGTTTGTGCAGAAAACACTAACACTTGTTCAGAAGGAAAGAAAGCACAGAGCCCCAGATTTTATGTTGCCCTGGAGAGCTTGCAGAGCACTGGGGAAAGGCAGGCAGAGAATTCCCTGCTAGCACCTTCTCTGTGCCTGGGAAGGAGAAGTGTTCACATTGCTTCGCAGAATCGCGTTTGTGCAGAAAACACTAACACTTGTTCAGAAGGAAAGAAAGCACAGAGCCCCAGATTTTATGTTGCCCTGGAGAGCTTGCAGAGCACTGGGGAAAAGCAGGCAGAGAATTCCCTGCTAGCACCTTCTCTGTGCCTGGGAAGCACAAGTGTTCCCATTGCTTCGCAGAATCGCGTTTGTGCAGAAAACACTAACACTTGTTCAGAAGGAAAGAAAGCACAGAGCCCCACATTTTATGTTGCCCTGGAGAGCTTGCAGAGCACTGGGGAAAGGCAGGCAGAGAATTCCCTGCTAGCACCTTCTCTGTGCCTGGGAAGGAGAAGTGTTCACATTGCTTCGCAGAATCGCGTTTGTGCAGAAAACACTAACACTTGTTCAGAAGGAAAGAAAGCACAGAGCCCCACATTTTATGTTGCCCTGGAGAGCTTGCAGAGCACTGGGGAAAAGCAGGCAGAGAATTCCCTGCTAGCACCTTCTCTGTGCCTGGGAAGCACAAGTGTTCACATTGCTTCGCAGAATCGCGTTTGTGCAGAAAACACTAACACTTGTTCAGAAGGAAAGAAAGCACAGAGCCCCAGATTTTATGTTGCCCTGGAGAGCTTGCAGAGCACTGGGGAAAGGCAGGCAGAGAATTCCCTGCTAGCACCTTCTCTGTGCCTGGGAAGCACAAGTGTTCACATTGCTTCGCAGAATTGCGTTTGTGCAGAAAACACTAACACTTGTTCAGAAGGAAAGAAAGCACAGAGCCCCAGATTTTATGTTGCCCTGGAGAGCTTGCAGAGCACTGGGGAAAGGCAGGCAGAGAATTCCCTGCTAGCACCTTCTCTGTGCCTGGGAAGCACAAGTGTTCACATTGCTTCGCAGAATCGTGTTTGTGCAGAAAACACTAACACTTGTTCAGAAGGAAAGAAAGCACAGAGCCCCAGATTTTATGTTGCCCTGGAGAGCTTGCAGAGCACTGGGGAAAGGCAGGCAGAGAATTCCCTGCTAGCACCTTCTCTGTGCCTGGGAAACACAAGTGTTCACACTGCTTCGCAGAATCGCGTTTGTGCAGAAACCACTATCACTTGTTCAGAAGGAAAGAAAGCACAGAGCCCCACATTTTATGTTGCCCTGGAGAGCTTGCAGAGCACTGGGGAAAGGCAGGCAGAGAATTCCCTGCTAGCACCTTCTCTGTGCCTGGGAAGCAGAAGTGTTCACATTGCTTCGCAGAATCGTGTTTGTGCAGAAAACACTAACACTTGTTCAGAAGGAAAGAAAGCACAGAGCCCCAGATTTTATGTTGCCCTGGAGAGCTTGCAGAGCACTGGGGAAAGGCAGGCAGAGAATTCCCTGCTAGCACCTTCTCTGTGCCTGGGAAGGAGAAGTGTTCACATTGCTTCGCAGAATCGCGTTTGTGCAGAAAACACTATCACTTGTTCAGAAGGAAAGAAAGCACAGAGCCCCACATTTTATGTTGCCCTGGAGAGCTTGCAGAGCACTGGGGAAAGGCAGGCAGAGAATTCCCTGCTAGCACCTTCTCTGTGCCTGGGAAGCAGAAGTGTTCACATTGCTTCGCAGAATCGTGTTTGTGCAGAAAACACTAACACTTGTTCAGAAGGAAAGAAAGCACAGAGCCCCACATTTTATGTTGCCCTGGAGAGCTTGCAGAGCACTGGGGAAAGGCAGGCAGAGAATTCCCTGCTAGCACCTTCTCTGTGCCTGGGAAGCAGAAGTGTTCACATTGCTTCGCAGAATCGCGTTTGTGCAGAAAACACTAACACTTGTTCAGAAGGAAAGAAAGCACAGAGCCCCAGATTTTATGTTGCCCTGGAGAGCTTGCAGAGCACTGGGGAAAAGCAGGCAGAGAATTCCCTGCTAGCACCTTCTCTGTGCCTGGGAAGCACAAGTGTTCACATTGCTTCGCAGAATCGCGTTTGTGCAGAAAACACTAACACTTGTTCAGAAGGAAAGAAAGCACAGAGCCCCACATTTTATGTTGCCCTGGAGAGCTTGCAGAGCACTGGGGAAAGGCAGGCAGAGAATTCCCTGCTAGCACCTTCTCTGTGCCTGGGAAGGAGAAGTGTTCCCATTGCTTCGCAGAATCGCGTTTGTGCAGAAAACACTAACACTTGTTCAGAAGGAAAGAAAGCACAGAGCCCCACATTTTATGTTGCCCTGGAGAGCTTGCAGAGCACTGGGGAAAAGCAGGCAGAGAATTCCCTGCTAGCACCTTCTCTGTGCCTGGGAAGCACAAGTGTTCACATTGCTTCGCAGAATCGTGTTTGTGCAGAAAACACTAACACTTGTTCAGAAGGAAAGAAAGCACAGAGCCCCAGATTTTATGTTGCCCTGGAGAGCTTGCAGAGCACTGGGGAAAGGCAGGCAGAGAATTCCCTGCTAGCACCTTCTCTGTGCCTGGGAAGGAGAAGTGTTCACATTGCTTCGCAGAATCGCGTTTGTGCAGAAAACACTAACACTTGTTCAGAAGGAAAGAAAGCACAGAGCCCCAGATTTTATGTTGCCCTGGAGAGCTTGCAGAGCACTGGGGAAAAGCAGGCAGAGAATTCCCTGCTAGCACCTTCTCTGTGCCTGGGAAGCACAAGTGTTCCCATTGCTTCGCAGAATCGCGTTTGTGCAGAAAACACTAACACTTGTTCAGAAGGAAAGAAAGCACAGAGCCCCACATTTTATGTTGCCCTGGAGAGCTTGCAGAGCACTGGGGAAAGGCAGGCAGAGAATTCCCTGCTAGCACCTTCTCTGTGCCTGGGAAGGAGAAGTGTTCACATTGCTTCGCAGAATCGCGTTTGTGCAGAAAACACTAACACTTGTTCAGAAGGAAAGAAAGCACAGAGCCCCAGATTTTATGTTGCCCTGGAGAGCTTGCAGAGCACTGGGGAAAAGCAGGCAGAGAATTCCCTGCTAGCACCTTCTCTGTGCCTGGGAAGCACAAGTGTTCCCATTGCTTCGCAGAATCGCGTTTGTGCAGAAAACACTAACACTTGTTCAGAAGGAAAGAAAGCACAGAGCCCCAGATTTTATGTTGCCCTGGAGAGCTTGCAGAGCACTGGGGAAAGGCAGGCAGAGAATTCCCTGCTAGCACCTTCTCTGTGCCTGGGAAGCACAAGTGTTCACATTGCTTCGCAGAATCGCGTTTGTGCAGAAAACACTAACACTTGTTCAGAAGGAAAGAAAGCACAGAGCCCCAGATTTTATGTTGCCCTGGAGAGCTTGCAGAGCACTGGGGAAAAGCAGGCAGAGAATTCCCTGCTAGCACCTTCTCTGTGCCTGGGAAGCAGAAGTGTTCACATTGCTTCGCAGAATCGCGTTTGTGCAGAAAACACTAACACTTGTTCAGAAGGAAAGAAAGCACAGAGCCCCACATTTTATGTTGCCCTGGAGAGCTTGCAGAGCACTGGGGAAAGGCAGGCAGAGAATTCCCTGCTAGCACCTTCTCTGTGCCTGGGAAGCACAAGTGTTCCCATTGCTTCGCAGAATCGCGTTTGTGCAGAAAACACTAACACTTGTTCAGAAGGAAAGAAAGCACAGAGCCCCACATTTTATGTTGCCCTGGAGAGCTTGCAGAGCACTGGGGAAAAGCAGGCAGAGAATTCCCTGCTAGCACCTTCTCTGTGCCTGGGAAGCACAAGTGTTCACATTGCTTCGCAGAATCGTGTTTGTGCAGAAAACACTAACACTTGTTCAGAAGGAAAGAAAGCACAGAGCCCCAGATTTTATGTTGCCCTGGAGAGCTTGCAGAGCACTGGGGAAAGGCAGGCAGAGAATTCCCTGCTAGCACCTTCTCTGTGCCTGGGAAGGAGAAGTGTTCACATTGCTTCGCAGAATCGCGTTTGTGCAGAAAACACTAACACTTGTTCAGAAGGAAAGAAAGCACAGAGCCCCAGATTTTATGTTGCCCTGGAGAGCTTGCAGAGCACTGGGGAAAAGCAGGCAGAGAATTCCCTGCTAGCACCTTCTCTGTGCCTGGGAAGCACAAGTGTTCCCATTGCTTCGCAGAATCGCGTTTGTGCAGAAAACACTAACACTTGTTCAGAAGGAAAGAAAGCACAGAGCCCCAGATTTTATGTTGCCCTGGAGAGCTTGCAGAGCACTGGGGAAAGGCAGGCAGAGAATTCCCTGCTAGCACCTTCTCTGTGCCTGGGAAGCACAAGTGTTCACATTGCTTCGCAGAATCGCGTTTGTGCAGAAAACACTAACACTTGTTCAGAAGGAAAGAAAGCACAGAGCCCCACATTTTATGTTGCCCTGGAGAGCTTGCAGAGCACTGGGGAAAGGCAGGCAGAGAATTCCCTGCTAGCACCTTCTCTGTGCCTGGGAAGCACAAGTGTTCCCATTGCTTCGCAGAATCGCGTTTGTGCAGAAAACACTAACACTTGTTCAGAAGGAAAGAAAGCACAGAGCCCCACATTTTATGTTGCCCTGGAGAGCTTGCAGAGCACTGGGGAAAGGCAGGCAGAGAATTCCCTGCTAGCACCTTCTCTGTGCCTGGGAAGCACAAGTGTTCACATTGCTTCGCAGAATCGTGTTTGTGCAGAAAACACTAACACTTGTTCAGAAGGAAAGAAAGCACAGAGCCCCAGATTTTATGTTGCCCTGGAGAGCTTGCAGAGCACTGGGGAAAGGCAGGCAGAGAATTCCCTGCTAGCACCTTCTCTGTGCCTGGGAAGGAGAAGTGTTCACATTGCTTCGCAGAATCGCGTTTGTGCAGAAAACACTAACACTTGTTCAGAAGGAAAGAAAGCACAGAGCCCCAGATTTTATGTTGCCCTGGAGAGCTTGCAGAGCACTGGGGAAAAGCAGGCAGAGAATTCCCTGCTAGCACCTTCTCTGTGCCTGGGAAGCACAAGTGTTCCCATTGCTTCGCAGAATCGCGTTTGTGCAGAAAACACTAACACTTGTTCAGAAGGAAAGAAAGCACAGAGCCCCACATTTTATGTTGCCCTGGAGAGCTTGCAGAGCACTGGGGAAAGGCAGGCAGAGAATTCCCTGCTAGCACCTTCTCTGTGCCTGGGAAGGAGAAGTGTTCACATTGCTTCGCAGAATCGCGTTTGTGCAGAAAACACTAACACTTGTTCAGAAGGAAAGAAAGCACAGAGCCCCACATTTTATGTTGCCCTGGAGAGCTTGCAGAGCACTGGGGAAAAGCAGGCAGAGAATTCCCTGCTAGCACCTTCTCTGTGCCTGGGAAGCACAAGTGTTCACATTGCTTCGCAGAATCGCGTTTGTGCAGAAAACACTAACACTTGTTCAGAAGGAAAGAAAGCACAGAGCCCCAGATTTTATGTTGCCCTGGAGAGCTTGCAGAGCACTGGGGAAAGGCAGGCAGAGAATTCCCTGCTAGCACCTTCTCTGTGCCTGGGAAGCACAAGTGTTCACATTGCTTCGCAGAATTGCGTTTGTGCAGAAAACACTAACACTTGTTCAGAAGGAAAGAAAGCACAGAGCCCCAGATTTTATGTTGCCCTGGAGAGCTTGCAGAGCACTGGGGAAAGGCAGGCAGAGAATTCCCTGCTAGCACCTTCTCTGTGCCTGGGAAGCACAAGTGTTCACATTGCTTCGCAGAATCGTGTTTGTGCAGAAAACACTAACACTTGTTCAGAAGGAAAGAAAGCACAGAGCCCCAGATTTTATGTTGCCCTGGAGAGCTTGCAGAGCACTGGGGAAAGGCAGGCAGAGAATTCCCTGCTAGCACCTTCTCTGTGCCTGGGAAACACAAGTGTTCACACTGCTTCGCAGAATCGCGTTTGTGCAGAAAACACTATCACTTGTTCAGAAGGAAAGAAAGCACAGAGCCCCACATTTTATGTTGCCCTGGAGAGCTTGCAGAGCACTGGGGAAAGGCAGGCAGAGAATTCCCTGCTAGCACCTTCTCTGTGCCTGGGAAGCAGAAGTGTTCACATTGCTTCGCAGAATCGTGTTTGTGCAGAAAACACTAACACTTGTTCAGAAGGAAAGAAAGCACAGAGCCCCAGATTTTATGTTGCCCTGGAGAGCTTGCAGAGCACTGGGGAAAGGCAGGCAGAGAATTCCCTGCTAGCACCTTCTCTGTGCCTGGGAAGGAGAAGTGTTCACATTGCTTCGCAGAATCGCGTTTGTGCAGAAAACACTAACACTTGTTCAGAAGGAAAGAAAGCACAGAGCCCCAGATTTTATGTTGCTCTGGAGAGCTTGCAGAGCACTGGGGAAAAGCAGGCAGAGAATTCCCTGCTAGCACCTTCTCTGTGCCTGGGAAGCACAAGTGTTCCCATTGCTTCGCAGAATCGCGTTTGTGCAGAAAACACTAACACTTGTTCAGAAGGAAAGAAAGCACAGAGCCCCAGATTTTATGTTGCCCTGGAGAGCTTGCAGAGCACTGGGGAAAGGCAGGCAGAGAATTCCCTGCTAGCACCTTCTCTGTGCCTGGGAAGCACAAGTGTTCCCATTGCTTCGCAGAATCGCGTTTGTGCAGAAAACACTAACACTTGTTCAGAAGGAAAGAAAGCACAGAGCCCCACATTTTATGTTGCCCTGGAGAGCTTGCAGAGCACTGGGGAAAAGCAGGCAGAGAATTCCCTGCTAGCACCTTCTCTGTGCCTGGGAAGGAGAAGTGTTCCCATTGCTTCGCAGAATCGCGTTTGTGCAGAAAACACTAACACTTGTTCAGAAGGAAAGAAAGCACAGAGCCCCAGATTTTATGTTGCCCTGGAGAGCTTGCAGAGCACTGGGGAAAGGCAGGCAGAGAATTCCCTGCTAGCACCTTCTCTGTGCCTGGGAAGCACAAGTGTTCCCATTGCTTCGCAGAATCGCGTTTGTGCAGAAAACACTAACACTTGTTCAGAAGGAAAGAAAGCACAGAGCCCCACATTTTATGTTGCCCTGGAGAGCTTGCAGAGCACTGGGGAAAAGCAGGCAGAGAATTCCCTGCTAGCACCTTCTCTGTGCCTGGGAAGCACAAGTGTTCACATTGCTTCGCAGAATCGTGTTTGTGCAGAAAACACTAACACTTGTTCAGAAGGAAAGAAAGCACAGAGCCCCAGATTTTATGTTGCCCTGGAGAGCTTGCAGAGCACTGGGGAAAGGCAGGCAGAGAATTCCCTGCTAGCACCTTCTCTGTGCCTGGGAAGGAGAAGTGTTCACATTGCTTCGCAGAATCGCGTTTGTGCAGAAAACACTAACACTTGTTCAGAAGGAAAGAAAGCACAGAGCCCCAGATTTTATGTTGCCCTGGAGAGCTTGCAGAGCACTGGGGAAAAGCAGGCAGAGAATTCCCTGCTAGCACCTTCTCTGTGCCTGGGAAGCACAAGTGTTCCCATTGCTTCGCAGAATCGCGTTTGTGCAGAAAACACTAACACTTGTTCAGAAGGAAAGAAAGCACAGAGCCCCAGATTTTATGTTGCCCTGGAGAGCTTGCAGAGCACTGGGGAAAGGCAGGCAGAGAATTCCCTGCTAGCACCTTCTCTGTGCCTGGGAAGCACAAGTGTTCACATTGCTTCGCAGAATCGCGTTTGTGCAGAAAACACTAACACTTGTTCAGAAGGAAAGAAAGCACAGAGCCCCACATTTTATGTTGCCCTGGAGAGCTTGCAGAGCACTGGGGAAAGGCAGGCAGAGAATTCCCTGCTAGCACCTTCTCTGTGCCTGGGAAGCACAAGTGTTCCCATTGCTTCGCAGAATCGCGTTTGTGCAGAAAACACTAACACTTGTTCAGAAGGAAAGAAAGCACAGAGCCCCACATTTTATGTTGCCCTGGAGAGCTTGCAGAGCACTGGGGAAAGGCAGGCAGAGAATTCCCTGCTAGCACCTTCTCTGTGCCTGGGAAGTAGAAGTGTTCACATTGCTTCGCAGAATCGCGTTTGTGCATAAAACACTAACACTTGTTCAGAAGGAAAGAAAGCACAGAGCCCCAGATTTTATGTTGCCCTGGAGAGCTTGCAGAGCACTGGGGAAAGGCAGGCAGAGAATTCCCTGCTAGCACCTTCTCTGTGCCTGGGAAGCACAAGTGTTCACATTGCTTCGCAGAATTGCGTTTGTGCAGAAAACACTAACACTTGTTCAGAAGGAAAGAAAGCACAGAGCCCCAGATTTTATGTTGCCCTGGAGAGCTTGCAGAGCACTGGGGAAAGGCAGGCAGAGAATTCCCTGCTAGCACCTTCTCTGTGCCTGGGAAGCACAAGTGTTCACATTGCTTCGCAGAATCGTGTTTGTGCAGAAAACACTAACACTTGTTCAGAAGGAAAGAAAGCACAGAGCCCCAGATTTTATGTTGCCCTGGAGAGCTTGCAGAGCACTGGGGAAAGGCAGGCAGAGAATTCCCTGCTAGCACCTTCTCTGTGCCTGGGAAACACAAGTGTTCACACTGCTTCGCAGAATCGCGTTTGTGCAGAAAACACTATCACTTGTTCAGAAGGAAAGAAAGCACAGAGCCCCAGATTTTATGTTGCCCTGGAGAGCTTGCAGAGCACTGGGGAAAGGCAGGCAGAGAATTCCCTGCTAGCACCTTCTCTGTGCCTGGGAAGCAGAAGTGTTCACATTGCTTCGCAGAATCGTGTTTGTGCAGAAAACACTAACACTTGTTCAGAAGGAAAGAAAGCACAGAGCCCCAGATTTTATGTTGCCCTGGAGAGCTTGCAGAGCACTGGGGAAAGGCAGGCAGAGAATTCCCTGCTAGCACCTTCTCTGTGCCTGGGAAGGAGAAGTGTTCACATTGCTTCGCAGAATCGCGTTTGTGCAGAAAACACTAACACTTGTTCAGAAGGAAAGAAAGCACAGAGCCCCAGATTTTATGTTGCTCTGGAGAGCTTGCAGAGCACTGGGGAAAAGCAGGCAGAGAATTCCCTGCTAGCACCTTCTCTGTGCCTGGGAAGCACAAGTGTTCCCATTGCTTCGCAGAATCGCGTTTGTGCAGAAAACACTAACACTTGTTCAGAAGGAAAGAAAGCACAGAGCCCCAGATTTTATGTTGCCCTGGAGAGCTTGCAGAGCACTGGGGAAAGGCAGGCAGAGAATTCCCTGCTAGCACCTTCTCTGTGCCTGGGAAGCACAAGTGTTCACATTGCTTCGCAGAATCGCGTTTGTGCAGAAAACACTAACACTTGTTCAGAAGGAAAGAAAGCACAGAGCCCCAGATTTTATGTTGCCCTGGAGAGCTTGCAGAGCACTGGGGAAAAGCAGGCAGAGAATTCCCTGCTAGCACCTTCTCTGTGCCTGGGAAGGAGAAGTGTTCACATTGCTTCGCAGAATCGCGTTTGTGCAGAAAACACTAACACTTGTTCAGAAGGAAAGAAAGCACAGAGCCCCAGATTTTATGTTGCCCTGGAGAGCTTGCAGAGCACTGGGGAAAGGCAGGCAGAGAATTCCCTGCTAGCACCTTCTCTGTGCCTGGGAAGCACAAGTGTTCCCATTGCTTCGCAGAATCGCGTTTGTGCAGAAAACACTAACACTTGTTCAGAAGGAAAGAAAGCACAGAGCCCCACATTTTATGTTGCCCTGGAGAGCTTGCAGAGCACTGGGGAAAAGCAGGCAGAGAATTCCCTGCTAGCACCTTCTCTGTGCCTGGGAAGCACAAGTGTTCACATTGCTTCGCAGAATCGTGTTTGTGCAGAAAACACTAACACTTGTTCAGAAGGAAAGAAAGCACAGAGCCCCAGATTTTATGTTGCCCTGGAGAGCTTGCAGAGCACTGGGGAAAGGCAGGCAGAGAATTCCCTGCTAGCACCTTCTCTGTGCCTGGGAAGGAGAAGTGTTCACATTGCTTCGCAGAATCGCGTTTGTGCAGAAAACACTAACACTTGTTCAGAAGGAAAGAAAGCACAGAGCCCCAGATTTTATGTTGCCCTGGAGAGCTTGCAGAGCACTGGGGAAAAGCAGGCAGAGAATTCCCTGCTAGCACCTTCTCTGTGCCTGGGAAGCACAAGTGTTCCCATTGCTTCGCAGAATCGCGTTTGTGCAGAAAACACTAACACTTGTTCAGAAGGAAAGAAAGCACAGAGCCCCAGATTTTATGTTGCCCTGGAGAGCTTGCAGAGCACTGGGGAAAGGCAGGCAGAGAATTCCCTGCTAGCACCTTCTCTGTGCCTGGGAAGCACAAGTGTTCACATTGCTTCGCAGAATCGCGTTTGTGCAGAAAACACTAACACTTGTTCAGAAGGAAAGAAAGCACAGAGCCCCACATTTTATGTTGCCCTGGAGAGCTTGCAGAGCACTGGGGAAAGGCAGGCAGAGAATTCCCTGCTAGCACCTTCTCTGTGCCTGGGAAGCACAAGTGTTCCCATTGCTTCGCAGAATCGCGTTTGTGCAGAAAACACTAACACTTGTTCAGAAGGAAAGAAAGCACAGAGCCCCACATTTTATGTTGCCCTGGAGAGCTTGCAGAGCACTGGGGAAAGGCAGGCAGAGAATTCCCTGCTAGCACCTTCTCTGTGCCTGGGAAGGAGAAGTGTTCACATTGCTTCGCAGAATCGCGTTTGTGCAGAAAACACTAACACTTGTTCAGAAGGAAAGAAAGCACAGAGCCCCAGATTTTATGTTGCCCTGGAGAGCTTGCAGAGCACTGGGGAAAAGCAGGCAGAGAATTCCCTGCTAGCACCTTCTCTGTGCCTGGGAAGCACAAGTGTTCCCATTGCTTCGCAGAATCGCGTTTGTGCAGAAAACACTAACACTTGTTCAGAAGGAAAGAAAGCACAGAGCCCCACATTTTATGTTGCCCTGGAGAGCTTGCAGAGCACTGGGGAAAGGCAGGCAGAGAATTCCCTGCTAGCACCTTTTCTGTGCCTGGGAAGGAGAAGTGTTCACATTGCTTCGCAGAATCGCGTTTGTGCAGAAAACACTAACACTTGTTCAGAAGGAAAGAAAGCACAGAGCCCCAGATTTTATGTTGCCCTGGAGAGCTTGCAGAGCACTGGGGAAAAGCAGGCAGAGAATTCCCTGCTAGCACCTTCTCTGTGCCTGGGAAGCACAAGTGTTCCCATTGCTTCGCAGAATCGCGTTTGTGCAGAAAACACTAACACTTGTTCAGAAGGAAAGAAAGCACAGAGCCCCAGATTTTATGTTGCCCTGGAGAGCTTGCAGAGCACTGGGGAAAGGCAGGCAGAGAATTCCCTGCTAGCACCTTCTCTGTGCCTGGGAAGCACAAGTGTTCACATTGCTTCGCAGAATCGCGTTTGTGCAGAAAACACTAACACTTGTTCAGAAGGAAAGAAAGCACAGAGCCCCAGATTTTATGTTGCCCTGGAGAGCTTGCAGAGCACTGGGGAAAGGCAGGCAGAGAATTCCCTGCTAGCACCTTCTCTGTGCCTGGGAAGCAGAAGTGTTCACATTGCTTCGCAGAATCGCGTTTGTGCAGAAAACACTAACACTTGTTCAGAAGGAAAGAAAGCACAGAGCCCCAGATTTTATGTTGCCCTGGAGAGCTTGCAGAGCACTGGGGAAAAGCAGGCAGAGAATTCCCTGCTAGCACCTTCTCTGTGCCTGGGAAGGAGAAGTGTTCACATTGCTTCGCAGAATCGCGTTTGTGCAGAAAACACTAACACTTGTTCAGAAGGAAAGAAAGCACAGAGCCCCAGATTTTATGTTGCCCTGGAGAGCTTGCAGAGCACTGGGGAAAGGCAGGCAGAGAATTCCCTGCTAGCACCTTCTCTGTGCCTGGGAAGCACAAGTGTTCCCATTGCTTCGCAGAATCGCGTTTGTGCAGAAAACACTAACACTTGTTCAGAAGGAAAGAAAGCACAGAGCCCCACATTTTATGTTGCCCTGGAGAGCTTGCAGAGCACTGGGGAAAAGCAGGCAGAGAATTCCCTGCTAGCACCTTCTCTGTGCCTGGGAAGCACAAGTGTTCCCATTGCTTCGCAGAATCGCGTTTGTGCAGAAAACACTAACACTTGTTCAGAAGGAAAGAAAGCACAGAGCCCCAGATTTTATGTTGCCCTGGAGAGCTTGCAGAGCACTGGGGAAAGGCAGGCAGAGAATTCCCTGCTAGCACCTTCTCTGTGCCTGGGAAGGAGAAGTGTTCACATTGCTTCGCAGAATCGCGTTTGTGCAGAAAACACTAACACTTGTTCAGAAGGAAAGAAAGCACAGAGCCCCACATTTTATGTTGCCCTGGAGAGCTTGCAGAGCACTGGGGAAAAGCAGGCAGAGAATTCCCTGCTAGCACCTTCTCTGTGCCTGGGAAGCACAAGTGTTCCCATTGCTTCGCAGAATCGCGTTTGTGCAGAAAACACTAACACTTGTTCAGAAGGAAAGAAAGCACAGAGCCCCAGATTTTATGTTGCCCTGGAGAGCTTGCAGAGCACTGGGGAAAGGCAGGCAGAGAATTCCCTGCTAGCACCTTCTCTGTGCCTGGGAAGCACAAGTGTTCACATTGCTTCGCAGAATCGCGTTTGTGCAGAAAACACTAACACTTGTTCAGAAGGAAAGAAAGCACAGAGCCCCACATTTTATGTTGCCCTGGAGAGCTTGCAGAGCACTGGGGAAAGGCAGGCAGAGAATTCCCTGCTAGCACCTTCTCTGTGCCTGGGAAGCACAAGTGTTCCCATTGCTTCGCAGAATCGCGTTTGTGCAGAAAACACTAACACTTGTTCAGAAGGAAAGAAAGCACAGAGCCCCACATTTTATGTTGCCCTGGAGAGCTTGCAGAGCACTGGGGAAAGGCAGGCAGAGAATTCCCTGCTAGCACCTTCTCTGTGCCTGGGAAGTAGAAGTGTTCACATTGCTTCGCAGAATCGCGTTTGTGCATAAAACACTAACACTTGTTCAGAAGGAAAGAAAGCACAGAGCCCCACATTTTATGTTGCCCTGGAGAGCTTGCAGAGCACTGGGGAAAGGCAGGCAGAGAATTCCCTGCTAGCACCTTCTCTGTGCCTGGGAAGCACAAGTGTTCACATTGCTTCGCAGAATCGTGTTTGTGCAGAAAACACTAACACTTGTTCAGAAGGAAAGAAAGCACAGAGCCCCAGATTTTATGTTGCCCTGGAGAGCTTGCAGAGCACTGGGGAAAGGCAGGCAGAGAATTCCCTGCTAGCACCTTCTCTGTGCCTGGGAAGCACAAGTGTTCCCATTGCTTCGCAGAATCGCGTTTGTGCAGAAAACACTAACACTTGTTCAGAAGGAAAGAAAGCACAGAGCCCCAGATTTTATGTTGCCCTGGAGAGCTTGCAGAGCACTGGGGAAAAGCAGGCAGAGAATTCCCTGCTAGCACCTTCTCTGTGCCTGGGAAGCACAAGTGTTCCCATTGCTTCGCAGAATCGCGTTTGTGCAGAAAACACTAACACTTGTTCAGAAGGAAAGAAAGCACAGAGCCCCACATTTTATGTTGCCCTGGAGAGCTTGCAGAGCACTGGGGAAAGGCAGGCAGAGAATTCCCTGCTAGCACCTTCTCTGTGCCTGGGAAGGAGAAGTGTTCACATTGCTTCGCAGAATCGCGTTTGTGCAGAAAACACTAACACTTGTTCAGAAGGAAAGAAAGCACAGAGCCCCACATTTTATGTTGCCCTGGAGAGCTTGCAGAGCACTGGGGAAAAGCAGGCAGAGAATTCCCTGCTAGCACCTTCTCTGTGCCTGGGAAGCACAAGTGTTCACATTGCTTCGCAGAATCGCGTTTGTGCAGAAAACACTAACACTTGTTCAGAAGGAAAGAAAGCACAGAGCCCCAGATTTTATGTTGCCCTGGAGAGCTTGCAGAGCACTGGGGAAAGGCAGGCAGAGAATTCCCTGCTAGCACCTTCTCTGTGCCTGGGAAGCACAAGTGTTCACATTGCTTCGCAGAATTGCGTTTGTGCAGAAAACACTAACACTTGTTCAGAAGGAAAGAAAGCACAGAGCCCCAGATTTTATGTTGCCCTGGAGAGCTTGCAGAGCACTGGGGAAAGGCAGGCAGAGAATTCCCTGCTAGCACCTTCTCTGTGCCTGGGAAGCACAAGTGTTCACATTGCTTCGCAGAATCGTGTTTGTGCAGAAAACACTAACACTTGTTCAGAAGGAAAGAAAGCACAGAGCCCCAGATTTTATGTTGCCCTGGAGAGCTTGCAGAGCACTGGGGAAAGGCAGGCAGAGAATTCCCTGCTAGCACCTTCTCTGTGCCTGGGAAGCACAAGTGTTCCCATTGCTTCGCAGAATCGTGTTTGTGCAGAAAACACTAACACTTGTTCAGAAGGAAAGAAAGCACAGAGCCCCAGATTTTATGTTGCCCTGGAGAGCTTGCAGAGCACTGGGGAAAGGCAGGCAGAGAATTCCCTGCTAGCACCTTCTCTGTGCCTGGGAAGGAGAAGTGTTCACATTGCTTCGCAGAATCGCGTTTGTGCAGAAAACACTAACACTTGTTCAGAAGGAAAGAAAGCACAGAGCCCCAGATTTTATGTTGCCCTGGAGAGCTTGCAGAGCACTGGGGAAAGGCAGGCAGAGAATTCCCTGCTAGCACCTTCTCTGTGCCTGGGAAGCAGAAGTGTTCACATTGCTTCGCAGAATCGCGTTTGTGCAGAAAACACTAACACTTGTTCAGAAGGAAAGAAAGCACAGAGCCCCAGATTTTATGTTGCCCTGGAGAGCTTGCAGAGCACTGGGGAAAAGCAGGCAGAGAATTCCCTGCTAGCACCTTCTCTGTGCCTGGGAAGCACAAGTGTTCCCATTGCTTCGCAGAATCGCGTTTGTGCAGAAAACACTAACACTTGTTCAGAAGGAAAGAAAGCACAGAGCCCCAGATTTTATGTTGCCCTGGAGAGCTTGCAGAGCACTGGGGAAAGGCAGGCAGAGAATTCCCTGCTAGCACCTTCTCTGTGCCTGGGAAGGAGAAGTGTTCCCATTGCTTCGCAGAATCGCGTTTGTGCAGAAAACACTAACACTTGTTCAGAAGGAAAGAAAGCACAGAGCCCCACATTTTATGTTGCCCTGGAGAGCTTGCAGAGCACTGGGGAAAAGCAGGCAGAGAATTCCCTGCTAGCACCTTCTCTGTGCCTGGGAAGCACAAGTGTTCACATTGCTTCGCAGAATCGTGTTTGTGCAGAAAACACTAACACTTGTTCAGAAGGAAAGAAAGCACAGAGCCCCAGATTTTATGTTGCCCTGGAGAGCTTGCAGAGCACTGGGGAAAGGCAGGCAGAGAATTCCCTGCTAGCACCTTCTCTGTGCCTGGGAAGGAGAAGTGTTCACATTGCTTCGCAGAATCGCGTTTGTGCAGAAAACACTAACACTTGTTCAGAAGGAAAGAAAGCACAGAGCCCCAGATTTTATGTTGCCCTGGAGAGCTTGCAGAGCACTGGGGAAAAGCAGGCAGAGAATTCCCTGCTAGCACCTTCTCTGTGCCTGGGAAGCACAAGTGTTCCCATTGCTTCGCAGAATCGCGTTTGTGCAGAAAACACTAACACTTGTTCAGAAGGAAAGAAAGCACAGAGCCCCACATTTTATGTTGCCCTGGAGAGCTTGCAGAGCACTGGGGAAAGGCAGGCAGAGAATTCCCTGCTAGCACCTTCTCTGTGCCTGGGAAGGAGAAGTGTTCACATTGCTTCGCAGAATCGCGTTTGTGCAGAAAACACTAACACTTGTTCAGAAGGAAAGAAAGCACAGAGCCCCAGATTTTATGTTGCCCTGGAGAGCTTGCAGAGCACTGGGGAAAAGCAGGCAGAGAATTCCCTGCTAGCACCTTCTCTGTGCCTGGGAAGCACAAGTGTTCCCATTGCTTCGCAGAATCGCGTTTGTGCAGAAAACACTAACACTTGTTCAGAAGGAAAGAAAGCACAGAGCCCCACATTTTATGTTGCCCTGGAGAGCTTGCAGAGCACTGGGGAAAGGCAGGCAGAGAATTCCCTGCTAGCACCTTCTCTGTGCCTGGGAAGCACAAGTGTTCACATTGCTTCGCAGAATCGCGTTTGTGCAGAAAACACTAACACTTGTTCAGAAGGAAAGAAAGCACAGAGCCCCACATTTTATGTTGCCCTGGAGAGCTTGCAGAGCACTGGGGAAAAGCAGGCAGAGAATTCCCTGCTAGCACCTTCTCTGTGCCTGGGAAGCACAAGTGTTCCCATTGCTTCGCAGAATCGCGTTTGTGCAGAAAACACTAACACTTGTTCAGAAGGAAAGAAAGCACAGAGCCCCAGATTTTATGTTGCCCTGGAGAGCTTGCAGAGCACTGGGGAAAGGCAGGCAGAGAATTCCCTGCTAGCACCTTCTCTGTGCCTGGGAAGCACAAGTGTTCACATTGCTTCGCAGAATTGCGTTTGTGCAGAAAACACTAACACTTGTCCAGAAGGAAAGAAAGCACAGAGCCCCAGATTTTATGTTGCCCTGGAGAGCTTGCAGAGCACTGGGGAAAGGCAGGCAGAGAATTCCCTGCTAGCACCTTCTCTGTGCCTGGGAAGCACAAGTGTTCACATTGCTTCGCAGAATCGTGTTTGTGCAGAAAACACTAACACTTGTTCAGAAGGAAAGAAAGCACAGAGCCCCACATTTTATGTTGCCCTGGAGAGCTTGCAGAGCACTGGGGAAAGGCAGGCAGAGAATTCCCTGCTAGCACCTTCTCTGTGCCTGGGAAACACAAGTGTTCACACTGCTTCGCAGAATCGCGTTTGTGCAGAAAACACTATCACTTGTTCAGAAGGAAAGAAAGCACAGAGCCCCAGATTTTATGTTGCCCTGGAGAGCTTGCAGAGCACTGGGGAAAGGCAGGCAGAGAATTCCCTGCTAGCACCTTCTCTGTGCCTGGGAAGCAGAAGTGTTCACATTGCTTCGCAGAATCGTGTTTGTGCAGAAAACACTAACACTTGTTCAGAAGGAAAGAAAGCACAGAGCCCCAGATTTTATGTTGCCCTGGAGAGCTTGCAGAGCACTGGGGAAAGGCAGGCAGAGAATTCCCTGCTAGCACCTTCTCTGTGCCTGGGAAGGAGAAGTGTTCACATTGCTTCGCAGAATCGCGTTTGTGCAGAAAACACTATCACTTGTTCAGAAGGAAAGAAAGCACAGAGCCCCAGATTTTATGTTGCCCTGGAGAGCTTGCAGAGCACTGGGGAAAGGCAGGCAGAGAATTCCCTGCTAGCACCTTCTCTGTGCCTGGGAAGCAGAAGTGTTCACATTGCTTCGCAGAATCGTGTTTGTGCAGAAAACACTAACACTTGTTCAGAAGGAAAGAAAGCACAGAGCCCCAGATTTTATGTTGCCCTGGAGAGCTTGCAGAGCACTGGGGAAAGGCAGGCAGAGAATTCCCTGCTAGCACCTTCTCTGTGCCTGGGAAGCAGAAGTGTTCACATTGCTTCGCAGAATCGCGTTTGTGCAGAAAACACTAACACTTGTTCAGAAGGAAAGAAAGCACAGAGCCCCAGATTTTATGTTGCCCTGGAGAGCTTGCAGAGCACTGGGGAAAGGCAGGCAGAGAATTCCCTGCTAGCACCTTCTCTGTGCCTGGGAAGCACAAGTGTTCCCATTGCTTCGCAGAATCGCGTTTGTGCAGAAAACACTAACACTTGTTCAGAAGGAAAGAAAGCACAGAGCCCCAGATTTTATGTTGCCCTGGAGAGCTTGCAGAGCACTGGGGAAAGGCAGGCAGAGAATTCCCTGCTAGCACCTTCTTTGTGCCTGGGAAGCACAAGTGTTCACATTGCTTCGCAGAATTGCGTTTGTGCAGAAAACACTAACACTTGTCCAGAAGGAAAGAAAGCACAGAGCCCCACATTTTATGTTGCCCTGGAGAGCTTGCAGAGCACTGGGGAAAGGCAGGCAGAGAATTCCCTGCTAGCACCTTCTCTGTGCCTGGGAAGCACAAGTGTTCACATTGCTTCGCAGAATCGTGTTTGTGCAGAAAACACTAACACTTGTTCAGAAGGAAAGAAAGCACAGAGCCCCAGATTTTATGTTGCCCTGGAGAGCTTGCAGAGCACTGGGGAAAGGCAGGCAGAGAATTCCCTGCTAGCACCTTCTCTGTGCCTGGGAAACACAAGTGTTCACACTGCTTCGCAGAATCGCGTTTGTGCAGAAAACACTATCACTTGTTCAGAAGGAAAGAAAGCACAGAGCCCCAGATTTTATGTTGCCCTGGAGAGCTTGCAGAGCACTGGGGAAAGGCAGGCAGAGAATTCCCTGCTAGCACCTTCTCTGTGCCTGGGAAGCACAAGTGTTCCCATTGCTTCGCAGAATCGCGTTTGTGCAGAAAACACTAACACTTGTTCAGAAGGAAAGAAAGCACAGAGCCCCACATTTTATGTTGCCCTGGAGAGCTTGCAGAGCACTGGGGAAAGGCAGGCAGAGAATTCCCTGCTAGCACCTTCTCTGTGCCTGGGAAGGAGAAGTGTTCACATTGCTTCGCAGAATCGCGTTTGTGCAGAAAACACTATCACTTGTTCAGAAGGAAAGAAAGCACAGAGCCCCAGATTTTATGTTGCCCTGGAGAGCTTGCAGAGCACTGGGGAAAGGCAGGCAGAGAATTCCCTGCTAGCACCTTCTCTGTGCCTGGGAAGCAGAAGTGTTCACATTGCTTCGCAGAATCGTGTTTGTGCAGAAAACACTAACACTTGTTCAGAAGGAAAGAAAGCACAGAGCCCCAGATTTTATGTTGCCCTGGAGAGCTTGCAGAGCACTGGGGAAAGGCAGGCAGAGAATTCCCTGCTGGCACCTTCTCTGTGCCTGGGAAGCAGAAGTGTTCACATTGCTTCGCAGAATCGCGTTTGTGCAGAAAACACTAACACTTGTTCAGAAGGAAAGAAAGCACAGAGCCCCAGATTTTATGTTGCCCTGGAGAGCTTGCAGAGCACTGGGGAAAGGCAGGCAGAGAATTCCCTGCTAGCACCTTCTCTGTGCCTGGGAAGCACAAGTGTTCACATTGCTTCGCAGAATCGCGTTTGTGCAGAAAACACTAACACTTGTTCAGAAGGAAAGAAAGCACAGAGCCCCACATTTTATGTTGCCCTGGAGAGCTTGCAGAGCACTGGGGAAAGGCAGGCAGAGAATTCCCTGCTAGCACCTTCTCTGTGCCTGGGAAGCACAAGTGTTCCCATTGCTTCGCAGAATCGCGTTTGTGCAGAAAACACTAACACTTGTTCAGAAGGAAAGAAAGCACAGAGCCCCAGATTTTATGTTGCCCTGGAGAGCTTGCAGAGCACTGGGGAAAAGCAGGCAGAGAATTCCCTGCTAGCACCTTCTCTGTGCCTGGGAAGCACAAGTGTTCCCATTGCTTCGCAGAATCGCGTTTGTGCAGAAAACACTAACACTTGTTCAGAAGGAAAGAAAGCACAGAGCCCCACATTTTATGTTGCCCTGGAGAGCTTGCAGAGCACTGGGGAAAGGCAGGCAGAGAATTCCCTGCTAGCACCTTCTCTGTGCCTGGGAAGCACAAGTGTTCCCATTGCTTCGCAGAATCGCGTTTGTGCAGAAAACACTAACACTTGTTCAGAAGGAAAGAAAGCACAGAGCCCCAGATTTTATGTTGCCCTGGAGAGCTTGCAGAGCACTGGGGAAAGGCAGGCAGAGAATTCCCTGCTAGCACCTTCTCTGTGCCTGGGAAGCACAAGTGTTCACATTGCTTCGCAGAATCGCGTTTGTGCAGAAAACACTAACACTTGTTCAGAAGGAAAGAAAGCACAGAGCCCCACATTTTATGTTGCCCTGGAGAGCTTGCAGAGCACTGGGGAAAGGCAGGCAGAGAATTCCCTGCTAGCACCTTCTCTGTGCCTGGGAAGCAGAAGTGTTCACATTGCTTCTCAGAATCGTGTTTGTGCAGAAAACACTAACACTTGTTCAGAAGGAAAGAAAGCACAGAGCCCCAGATTTTATGTTGCCCTGGAGAGCTTGCAGAGCACTGGGGAAAGGCAGGCAGAGAATTCCCTGCTAGCACCTTCTCTGTGCCTGGGAAGCACAAGTGTTCCCATTGCTTCGCAGAATCGCGTTTGTGCAGAAAACACTAACACTTGTTCAGAAGGAAAGAAAGCACAGAGCCCCAGATTTTATGTTGCCCTGGAGAGCTTGCAGAGCACTGGGGAAAAGCAGGCAGAGAATTCCCTGCTAGCACCTTCTCTGTGCCTGGGAAGCACAAGTGTTCACATTGCTTCGCAGAATCGTGTTTGTGCAGAAAACACTAACACTTGTTCAGAAGGAAAGAAAGCACAGAGCCCCAGATTTTATGTTGCCCTGGAGAGCTTGCAGAGCACTGGGGAAAGGCAGGCAGAGAATTCCCTGCTAGCACCTTCTCTGTGCCTGGGAAACACAAGTGTTCACACTGCTTCGCAGAATCGCGTTTGTGCAGAAAACACTATCACTTGTTCAGAAGGAAAGAAAGCACAGAGCCCCAGATTTTATGTTGCCCTGGAGAGCTTGCAGAGCACTGGGGAAAGGCAGGCAGAGAATTCCCTGCTAGCACCTTCTCTGTGCCTGGGAAGCAGAAGTGTTCACATTGCTTCGCAGAATCGTGTTTGTGCAGAAAACACTAACACTTGTTCAGAAGGAAAGAAAGCACAGAGCCCCAGATTTTATGTTGCCCTGGAGAGCTTGCAGAGCACTGGGGAAAGGCAGGCAGAGAATTCCCTGCTAGCACCTTCTCTGTGCCTGGGAAGGAGAAGTGTTCACATTGCTTCGCAGAATCGCGTTTGTGCAGAAAACACTAACACTTGTTCAGAAGGAAAGAAAGCACAGAGCCCCAGATTTTATGTTGCCCTGGAGAGCTTGCAGAGCACTGGGGAAAAGCAGGCAGAGAATTCCCTGCTAGCACCTTCTCTGTGCCTGGGAAGCACAAGTGTTCCCATTGCTTCGCAGAATCGCGTTTGTGCAGAAAACACTAACACTTGTTCAGAAGGAAAGAAAGCACAGAGCCCCACATTTTATGTTGCCCTGGAGAGCTTGCAGAGCACTGGGGAAAGGCAGGCAGAGAATTCCCTGCTAGCACCTTCTCTGTGCCTGGGAAGGAGAAGTGTTCACATTGCTTCGCAGAATTGCGTTTGTGCAGAAAACACTAACGCTTGTTCAGAAGGAAAGAAAGCACAGAGCCCCACATTTTATGTTGCCCTGGAGAGCTTGCAGAGCACTGGGGAAAGGCAGGCAGAGAATTCCCTGCTAGCACCTTCTCTGTGCCTGGGAAGCACAAGTGTTCCCATTGCTTCGCAGAATCGCGTTTGTGCAGAAAACACTAACACTTGTTCAGAAGGAAAGAAAGCACAGAGCCCCAGATTTTATGTTGCCCTGGAGAGCTTGCAGAGCACTGGGGAAAGGCAGGCAGAGAATTCCCTGCTAGCACCTTCTCTGTGCCTGGGAAGCACAAGTGTTCACACTGCTTCGCAGAATCGCGTTTGTGCAGAAAACACTATCACTTGTTCAGAAGGAAAGAAAGCACAGAGCCCCACATTTTATGTTGCCCTGGAGAGCTTGCAGAGCACTGGGGAAAGGCAGGCAGAGAATTCCCTGCTAGCACCTTCTCTGTGCCTGGGAAGCACAAGTGTTCACATTGCTTCGCAGAATCGTGTTTGTGCAGAAAACACTAACACTTGTTCAGAAGGAAAGAAAGCACAGAGCCCCAGATTTTATGTTGCCCTGGAGAGCTTGCAGAGCACTGGGGAAAGGCAGGCAGAGAATTCCCTGCTAGCACCTTCTCTGTGCCTGGGAAGGAGAAGTGTTCACATTGCTTCGCAGAATCGCGTTTGTGCAGAAAACACTATCACTTGTTCAGAAGGAAAGAAAGCACAGAGCCCCAGATTTTATGTTGCCCTGGAGAGCTTGCAGAGCACTGGGGAAAGGCAGGCAGAGAATTCCCTGCTAGCACCTTCTCTGTGCCTGGGAAGCACAAGTGTTCACATTGCTTCGCAGAATCGTGTTTGTGCAGAAAACACTAACACTTGTTCAGAAGGAAAGAAAGCACAGAGCCCCAGATTTTATGTTGCCCTGGAGAGCTTGCAGAGCACTGGGGAAAGGCAGGCAGAGAATTCCCTGCTAGCACCTTCTCTGTGCCTGGGAAGCACAAGTGTTCACATTGCTTCGCAGAATCGCGTTTGTGCAGAAAACACTAACACTTGTTCAGAAGGAAAGAAAGCACAGAGCCCCAGATTTTATGTTGCCCTGGAGAGCTTGCAGAGCACTGGGGAAAAGCAGGCAGAGAATTCCCTGCTAGCACCTTCTCTGTGCCTGGGAAGCACAAGTGTTCCCATTGCTTCGCAGAATCGCGTTTGTGCAGAAAACACTAACACTTGTTCAGAAGGAAAGAAAGCACAGAGCCCCACATTTTATGTTGCCCTGGAGAGCTTGCAGAGCACTGGGGAAAGGCAGGCAGAGAATTCCCTGCTAGCACCTTCTCTGTGCCTGGGAAGGAGAAGTGTTCCCATTGCTTCGCAGAATCGCGTTTGTGCAGAAAACACTAACACTTGTTCAGAAGGAAAGAAAGCACAGAGCCCCACATTTTATGTTGCCCTGGAGAGCTTGCAGAGCACTGGGGAAAAGCAGGCAGAGAATTCCCTGCTAGCACCTTCTCTGTGCCTGGGAAGCACAAGTGTTCACATTGCTTCGCAGAATCGTGTTTGTGCAGAAAACACTAACACTTGTTCAGAAGGAAAGAAAGCACAGAGCCCCAGATTTTATGTTGCCCTGGAGAGCTTGCAGAGCACTGGGGAAAGGCAGGCAGAGAATTCCCTGCTAGCACCTTCTCTGTGCCTGGGAAGGAGAAGTGTTCCCATTGCTTCGCAGAATCGCGTTTGTGCAGAAAACACTAACACTTGTTCAGAAGGAAAGAAAGCACAGAGCCCCAGATTTTATGTTGCCCTGGAGAGCTTGCAGAGCACTGGGGAAAAGCAGGCAGAGAATTCCCTGCTAGCACCTTCTCTGTGCCTGGGAAGCACAAGTGTTCCCATTGCTTCGCAGAATCGCGTTTGTGCAGAAAACACTAACACTTGTTCAGAAGGAAAGAAAGCACAGAGCCCCACATTTTATGTTGCCCTGGAGAGCTTGCAGAGCACTGGGGAAAGGCAGGCAGAGAATTCCCTGCTAGCACCTTCTCTGTGCCTGGGAAGGAGAAGTGTTCACATTGCTTCGCAGAATCGCGTTTGTGCAGAAAACACTAACACTTGTTCAGAAGGAAAGAAAGCACAGAGCCCCAGATTTTATGTTGCCCTGGAGAGCTTGCAGAGCACTGGGGAAAAGCAGGCAGAGAATTCCCTGCTAGCACCTTCTCTGTGCCTGGGAAGCACAAGTGTTCCCATTGCTTCGCAGAATCGCGTTTGTGCAGAAAACACTAACACTTGTTCAGAAGGAAAGAAAGCACAGAGCCCCACATTTTATGTTGCCCTGGAGAGCTTGCAGAGCACTGGGGAAAGGCAGGCAGAGAATTCCCTGCTAGCACCTTCTCTGTGCCTGGGAAGCACAAGTGTTCACATTGCTTCGCAGAATCGCGTTTGTGCAGAAAACACTAACACTTGTTCAGAAGGAAAGAAAGCACAGAGCCCCACATTTTATGTTGCCCTGGAGAGCTTGCAGAGCACTGGGGAAAGGCAGGCAGAGAATTCCCTGCTAGCACCTTCTCTGTGCCTGGGAAGCAGAAGTGTTCACATTGCTTCGCAGAATCGCGTTTGTGCAGAAAACACTAACACTTGTTCAGAAGGAAAGAAAGCACAGAGCCCCAGATTTTATGTTGCCCTGGAGAGCTTGCAGAGCACTGGGGAAAAGCAGGCAGAGAATTCCCTGCTAGCACCTTCTCTGTGCCTGGGAAGGAGAAGTGTTCACATTGCTTCGCAGAATCGCGTTTGTGCAGAAAACACTAACACTTGTTCAGAAGGAAAGAAAGCACAGAGCCCCAGATTTTATGTTGCCCTGGAGAGCTTGCAGAGAACTGGGGAAAGGCAGGCAGAGAATTCCCTGCTAGCACCTTCTCTGTGCCTGGGAAGCACAAGTGTTCCCATTGCTTCGCAGAATCGCGTTTGTGCAGAAAACACTAACACTTGTTCAGAAGGAAAGAAAGCACAGAGCCCCACATTTTATGTTGCCCTGGAGAGCTTGCAGAGCACTGGGGAAAAGCAGGCAGAGAATTCCCTGCTAGCACCTTCTCTGTGCCTGGGAAGCACAAGTGTTCACATTGCTTCGCAGAATCGTGTTTGTGCAGAAAACACTAACACTTGTTCAGAAGGAAAGAAAGCACAGAGCCCCAGATTTTATGTTGCCCTGGAGAGCTTGCAGAGCACTGGGGAAAGGCAGGCAGAGAATTCCCTGCTAGCACCTTCTCTGTGCCTGGGAAGGAGAAGTGTTCACATTGCTTCGCAGAATCGCGTTTGTGCAGAAAACACTAACACTTGTTCAGAAGGAAAGAAAGCACAGAGCCCCAGATTTTATGTTGCCCTGGAGAGCTTGCAGAGCACTGGGGAAAAGCAGGCAGAGAATTCCCTGCTAGCACCTTCTCTGTGCCTGGGAAGCACAAGTGTTCCCATTGCTTCGCAGAATCGCGTTTGTGCAGAAAACACTAACACTTGTTCAGAAGGAAAGAAAGCACAGAGCCCCAGATTTTATGTTGCCCTGGAGAGCTTGCAGAGCACTGGGGAAAGGCAGGCAGAGAATTCCCTGCTAGCACCTTCTCTGTGCCTGGGAAGCACAAGTGTTCACATTGCTTCGCAGAATCGCGTTTGTGCAGAAAACACTAACACTTGTTCAGAAGGAAAGAAAGCACAGAGCCCCACATTTTATGTTGCCCTGGAGAGCTTGCAGAGCACTGGGGAAAGGCAGGCAGAGAATTCCCTGCTAGCACCTTCTCTGTGCCTGGGAAGCACAAGTGTTCCCATTGCTTCGCAGAATCGCGTTTGTGCAGAAAACACTAACACTTGTTCAGAAGGAAAGAAAGCACAGAGCCCCACATTTTATGTTGCCCTGGAGAGCTTGCAGAGCACTGGGGAAAGGCAGGCAGAGAATTCCCTGCTAGCACCTTCTCTGTGCCTGGGAAGTAGAAGTGTTCACATTGCTTCGCAGAATCGCGTTTGTGCATAAAACACTAACACTTGTTCAGAAGGAAAGAAAGCACAGAGCCCCACATTTTATGTTGCCCTGGAGAGCTTGCAGAGCACTGGGGAAAGGCAGGCAGAGAATTCCCTGCTAGCACCTTCTCTGTGCCTGGGAAGCACAAGTGTTCACATTGCTTCGCAGAATCGTGTTTGTGCAGAAAACACTAACACTTGTTCAGAAGGAAAGAAAGCACAGAGCCCCAGATTTTATGTTGCCCTGGAGAGCTTGCAGAGCACTGGGGAAAGGCAGGCAGAGAATTCCCTGCTAGCACCTTCTCTGTGCCTGGGAAGGAGAAGTGTTCACATTGCTTCGCAGAATCGCGTTTGTGCAGAAAACACTAACACTTGTTCAGAAGGAAAGAAAGCACAGAGCCCCAGATTTTATGTTGCCCTGGAGAGCTTGCAGAGCACTGGGGAAAAGCAGGCAGAGAATTCCCTGCTAGCACCTTCTCTGTGCCTGGGAAGCACAAGTGTTCCCATTGCTTCGCAGAATCGCGTTTGTGCAGAAAACACTAACACTTGTTCAGAAGGAAAGAAAGCACAGAGCCCCACATTTTATGTTGCCCTGGAGAGCTTGCAGAGCACTGGGGAAAGGCAGGCAGAGAATTCCCTGCTAGCACCTTCTCTGTGCCTGGGAAGGAGAAGTGTTCACATTGCTTCGCAGAATCGCGTTTGTGCAGAAAACACTAACACTTGTTCAGAAGGAAAGAAAGCACAGAGCCCCACATTTTATGTTGCCCTGGAGAGCTTGGAGAGCACTGGGGAAAAGCAGGCAGAGAATTCCCTGCTAGCACCTTCTCTGTGCCTGGGAAGCACAAGTGTTCACATTGCTTCGCAGAATCGCGTTTGTGCAGAAAACACTAACACTTGTTCAGAAGGAAAGAAAGCACAGAGCCCCAGATTTTATGTTGCCCTGGAGAGCTTGCAGAGCACTGGGGAAAGGCAGGCAGAGAATTCCCTGCTAGCACCTTCTCTGTGCCTGGGAAGCACAAGTGTTCACATTGCTTCGCAGAATTGCGTTTGTGCAGAAAACACTAACACTTGTTCAGAAGGAAAGAAAGCACAGAGCCCCAGATTTTATGTTGCCCTGGAGAGCTTGCAGAGCACTGGGGAAAGGCAGGCAGAGAATTCCCTGCTAGCACCTTCTCTGTGCCTGGGAAGCACAAGTGTTCACATTGCTTCGCAGAATCGTGTTTGTGCAGAAAACACTAACACTTGTTCAGAAGGAAAGAAAGCACAGAGCCCCAGATTTTATGTTGCCCTGGAGAGCTTGCAGAGCACTGGGGAAAGGCAGGCAGAGAATTCCCTGCTAGCACCTTCTCTGTGCCTGGGAAACACAAGTGTTCACACTGCTTCGCAGAATCGCGTTTGTGCAGAAAACACTATCACTTGTTCAGAAGGAAAGAAAGCACAGAGCCCCACATTTTATGTTGCCCTGGAGAGCTTGCAGAGCACTGGGGAAAGGCAGGCAGAGAATTCCCTGCTAGCACCTTCTCTGTGCCTGGGAAGCAGAAGTGTTCACATTGCTTCGCAGAATCGTGTTTGTGCAGAAAACACTAACACTTGTTCAGAAGGAAAGAAAGCACAGAGCCCCAGATTTTATGTTGCCCTGGAGAGCTTGCAGAGCACTGGGGAAAGGCAGGCAGAGAATTCCCTGCTAGCACCTTCTCTGTGCCTGGGAAGGAGAAGTGTTCACATTGCTTCGCAGAATCGCGTTTGTGCAGAAAACACTATCACTTGTTCAGAAGGAAAGAAAGCACAGAGCCCCACATTTTATGTTGCCCTGGAGAGCTTGCAGAGCACTGGGGAAAGGCAGGCAGAGAATTCCCTGCTAGCACCTTCTCTGTGCCTGGGAAGCAGAAGTGTTCACATTGCTTCGCAGAATCGTGTTTGTGCAGAAAACACTAACACTTGTTCAGAAGGAAAGAAAGCACAGAGCCCCACATTTTATGTTGCCCTGGAGAGCTTGCAGAGCACTGGGGAAAGGCAGGCAGAGAATTCCCTGCTAGCACCTTCTCTGTGCCTGGGAAGCAGAAGTGTTCACATTGCTTCGCAGAATCGCGTTTGTGCAGAAAACACTAACACTTGTTCAGAAGGAAAGAAAGCACAGAGCCCCAGATTTTATGTTGCCCTGGAGAGCTTGCAGAGCACTGGGGAAAAGCAGGCAGAGAATTCCCTGCTAGCACCTTCTCTGTGCCTGGGAAGCACAAGTGTTCCCATTGCTTCGCAGAATCGCGTTTGTGCAGAAAACACTAACACTTGTTCAGAAGGAAAGAAAGCACAGAGCCCCACATTTTATGTTGCCCTGGAGAGCTTGCAGAGCACTGGGGAAAGGCAGGCAGAGAA
This sequence comes from Strix occidentalis, assembly GCA_030819815.1. Taxonomy (NCBI): domain Eukaryota; kingdom Metazoa; phylum Chordata; class Aves; order Strigiformes; family Strigidae; genus Strix; species Strix occidentalis. The sequence goes on from JASWHU010000278.1 coordinate 88,628, forward strand.
TTCCCTGCTAGCACCTTCTCTGTGCCTGGGAAGGAGAAGTGTTCCCATTGCTTCGCAGAATCGCGTTTGTGCAGAAAACACTAACACTTGTTCAGAAGGAAAGAAAGCACAGAGCCCCACATTTTATGTTGCCCTGGAGAGCTTGCAGAGCACTGGGGAAAAGCAGGCAGAGAATTCCCTGCTAGCACCTTCTCTGTGCCTGGGAAGCACAAGTGTTCACATTGCTTCGCAGAATCGTGTTTGTGCAGAAAACACTAACACTTGTTCAGAAGGAAAGAAAGCACAGAGCCCCAGATTTTATGTTGCCCTGGAGAGCTTGCAGAGCACTGGGGAAAGGCAGGCAGAGAATTCCCTGCTAGCACCTTCTCTGTGCCTGGGAAGGAGAAGTGTTCACATTGCTTCGCAGAATCGCGTTTGTGCAGAAAACACTAACACTTGTTCAGAAGGAAAGAAAGCACAGAGCCCCAGATTTTATGTTGCCCTGGAGAGCTTGCAGAGCACTGGGGAAAAGCAGGCAGAGAATTCCCTGCTAGCACCTTCTCTGTGCCTGGGAAGCACAAGTGTTCCCATTGCTTCGCAGAATCGCGTTTGTGCAGAAAACACTAACACTTGTTCAGAAGGAAAGAAAGCACAGAGCCCCACATTTTATGTTGCCCTGGAGAGCTTGCAGAGCACTGGGGAAAGGCAGGCAGAGAATTCCCTGCTAGCACCTTCTCTGTGCCTGGGAAGGAGAAGTGTTCACATTGCTTCGCAGAATCGCGTTTGTGCAGAAAACACTAACACTTGTTCAGAAGGAAAGAAAGCACAGAGCCCCAGATTTTATGTTGCCCTGGAGAGCTTGCAGAGCACTGGGGAAAAGCAGGCAGAGAATTCCCTGCTAGCACCTTCTCTGTGCCTGGGAAGCACAAGTGTTCCCATTGCTTCGCAGAATCGCGTTTGTGCAGAAAACACTAACACTTGTTCAGAAGGAAAGAAAGCACAGAGCCCCACATTTTATGTTGCCCTGGAGAGCTTGCAGAGCACTGGGGAAAGGCAGGCAGAGAATTCCCTGCTAGCACCTTCTCTGTGCCTGGGAAGCACAAGTGTTCACATTGCTTCGCAGAATCGCGTTTGTGCAGAAAACACTAACACTTGTTCAGAAGGAAAGAAAGCACAGAGCCCCAGATTTTATGTTGCCCTGGAGAGCTTGCAGAGCACTGGGGAAAAGCAGGCAGAGAATTCCCTGCTAGCACCTTCTCTGTGCCTGGGAAGCACAAGTGTTCCCATTGCTTCGCAGAATCGCGTTTGTGCAGAAAACACTAACACTTGTTCAGAAGGAAAGAAAGCACAGAGCCCCAGATTTTATGTTGCCCTGGAGAGCTTGCAGAGCACTGGGGAAAGGCAGGCAGAGAATTCCCTGCTAGCACCTTCTCTGTGCCTGGGAAGGAGAAGTGTTCACATTGCTTCGCAGAATCGCGTTTGTGCAGAAAACACTATCACTTGTTCAGAAGGAAAGAAAGCACAGAGCCCCAGATTTTATGTTGCCCTGGAGAGCTTGCAGAGCACTGGGGAAAGGCAGGCAGAGAATTCCCTGCTAGCACCTTCTCTGTGCCTGGGAAGCAGAAGTGTTCACATTGCTTCGCAGAATCGTGTTTGTGCAGAAAACACTAACACTTGTTCAGAAGGAAAGAAAGCACAGAGCCCCAGATTTTATGTTGCCCTGGAGAGCTTGCAGAGCACTGGGGAAAGGCAGGCAGAGAATTCCCTGCTAGCACCTTCTCTGTGCCTGGGAAGCAGAAGTGTTCACATTGCTTCGCAGAATCGCGTTTGTGCAGAAAACACTAACACTTGTTCAGAAGGAAAGAAAGCACAGAGCCCCAGATTTTATGTTGCCCTGGAGAGCTTGCAGAGCACTGGGGAAAGGCAGGCAGAGAATTCCCTGCTAGCACCTTCTCTGTGCCTGGGAAGCACAAGTGTTCCCATTGCTTCGCAGAATCGCGTTTGTGCAGAAAACACTAACACTTGTTCAGAAGGAAAGAAAGCACAGAGCCCCAGATTTTATGTTGCCCTGGAGAGCTTGCAGAGCACTGGGGAAAGGCAGGCAGAGAATTCCCTGCTAGCACCTTCTTTGTGCCTGGGAAGCACAAGTGTTCACATTGCTTCGCAGAATTGCGTTTGTGCAGAAAACACTAACACTTGTCCAGAAGGAAAGAAAGCACAGAGCCCCAGATTTTATGTTGCCCTGGAGAGCTTGCAGAGCACTGGGGAAAGGCAGGCAGAGAATTCCCTGCTAGCACCTTCTCTGTGCCTGGGAAGCACAAGTGTTCACATTGCTTCGCAGAATCGTGTTTGTGCAGAAAACACTAACACTTGTTCAGAAGGAAAGAAAGCACAGAGCCCCAGATTTTATGTTGCCCTGGAGAGCTTGCAGAGCACTGGGGAAAGGCAGGCAGAGAATTCCCTGCTAGCACCTTCTCTGTGCCTGGGAAACACAAGTGTTCACACTGCTTCGCAGAATCGCGTTTGTGCAGAAAACACTATCACTTGTTCAGAAGGAAAGAAAGCACAGAGCCCCAGATTTTATGTTGCCCTGGAGAGCTTGCAGAGCACTGGGGAAAGGCAGGCAGAGAATTCCCTGCTAGCACCTTCTCTGTGCCTGGGAAGCACAAGTGTTCCCATTGCTTCGCAGAATCGCGTTTGTGCAGAAAACACTAACACTTGTTCAGAAGGAAAGAAAGCACAGAGCCCCAGATTTTATGTTGCCCTGGAGAGCTTGCAGAGCACTGGGGAAAGGCAGGCAGAGAATTCCCTGCTAGCACCTTCTCTGTGCCTGGGAAGCACAAGTGTTCACATTGCTTCGCAGAATCGCGTTTGTGCAGAAAACACTATCACTTGTTCAGAAGGAAAGAAAGCACAGAGCCCCAGATTTTATGTTGCCCTGGAGAGCTTGCAGAGCACTGGGGAAAGGCAGGCAGAGAATTCCCTGCTGGCACCTTCTCTGTGCCTGGGAAGGAGAAGTGTTCACATTGCTTCGCAGAATCGCGTTTGTGCAGAAAACACTAACACTTGTTCAGAAGGAAAGAAAGCACAGAGCCCCACATTTTATGTTGCCCTGGAGAGCTTGCAGAGCACTGGGGAAAGGCAGGCAGAGAATTCCCTGCTAGCACCTTCTCTGTGCCTGGGAAGCACAAGTGTTCACATTGCTTCGCAGAATCGCGTTTGTGCAGAAAACACTAACACTTGTTCAGAAGGAAAGAAAGCACAGAGCCCCAGATTTTATGTTGCCCTGGAGAGCTTGCAGAGCACTGGGGAAAGGCAGGCAGAGAATTCCCTGCTAGCACCTTCTCTGTGCCTGGGAAGCACAAGTGTTCCCATTGCTTCGCAGAATCGCGTTTGTGCAGAAAACACTAACACTTGTTCAGAAGGAAAGAAAGCACAGAGCCCCAGATTTTATGTTGCCCTGGAGAGCTTGCAGAGCACTGGGGAAAAGCAGGCAGAGAATTCCCTGCTAGCACCTTCTCTGTGCCTGGGAAGCACAAGTGTTCCCATTGCTTCGCAGAATCGCGTTTGTGCAGAAAACACTAACACTTGTTCAGAAGGAAAGAAAGCACAGAGCCCCACATTTTATGTTGCCCTGGAGAGCTTGCAGAGCACTGGGGAAAGGCAGGCAGAGAATTCCCTGCTAGCACCTTCTCTGTGCCTGGGAAGCACAAGTGTTCCCATTGCTTCGCAGAATCGCGTTTGTGCAGAAAACACTAACACTTGTTCAGAAGGAAAGAAAGCACAGAGCCCCAGATTTTATGTTGCCCTGGAGAGCTTGCAGAGCACTGGGGAAAGGCAGGCAGAGAATTCCCTGCTAGCACCTTCTCTGTGCCTGGGAAGCACAAGTGTTCACATTGCTTCGCAGAATCGCGTTTGTGCAGAAAACACTAACACTTGTTCAGAAGGAAAGAAAGCACAGAGCCCCACATTTTATGTTGCCCTGGAGAGCTTGCAGAGCACTGGGGAAAGGCAGGCAGAGAATTCCCTGCTAGCACCTTCTCTGTGCCTGGGAAGCAGAAGTGTTCACATTGCTTCTCAGAATCGTGTTTGTGCAGAAAACACTAACACTTGTTCAGAAGGAAAGAAAGCACAGAGCCCCAGATTTTATGTTGCCCTGGAGAGCTTGCAGAGCACTGGGGAAAGGCAGGCAGAGAATTCCCTGCTAGCACCTTCTCTGTGCCTGGGAAGCACAAGTGTTCCCATTGCTTCGCAGAATCGCGTTTGTGCAGAAAACACTAACACTTGTTCAGAAGGAAAGAAAGCACAGAGCCCCAGATTTTATGTTGCCCTGGAGAGCTTGCAGAGCACTGGGGAAAAGCAGGCAGAGAATTCCCTGCTAGCACCTTCTCTGTGCCTGGGAAGCACAAGTGTTCACATTGCTTCGCAGAATCGTGTTTGTGCAGAAAACACTAACACTTGTTCAGAAGGAAAGAAAGCACAGAGCCCCAGATTTTATGTTGCCCTGGAGAGCTTGCAGAGCACTGGGGAAAGGCAGGCAGAGAATTCCCTGCTAGCACCTTCTCTGTGCCTGGGAAACACAAGTGTTCACACTGCTTCGCAGAATCGCGTTTGTGCAGAAAACACTATCACTTGTTCAGAAGGAAAGAAAGCACAGAGCCCCAGATTTTATGTTGCCCTGGAGAGCTTGCAGAGCACTGGGGAAAGGCAGGCAGAGAATTCCCTGCTAGCACCTTCTCTGTGCCTGGGAAGCAGAAGTGTTCACATTGCTTCGCAGAATCGTGTTTGTGCAGAAAACACTAACACTTGTTCAGAAGGAAAGAAAGCACAGAGCCCCAGATTTTATGTTGCCCTGGAGAGCTTGCAGAGCACTGGGGAAAGGCAGGCAGAGAATTCCCTGCTAGCACCTTCTCTGTGCCTGGGAAGGAGAAGTGTTCACATTGCTTCGCAGAATCGCGTTTGTGCAGAAAACACTAACACTTGTTCAGAAGGAAAGAAAGCACAGAGCCCCAGATTTTATGTTGCCCTGGAGAGCTTGCAGAGCACTGGGGAAAAGCAGGCAGAGAATTCCCTGCTAGCACCTTCTCTGTGCCTGGGAAGCACAAGTGTTCCCATTGCTTCGCAGAATCGCGTTTGTGCAGAAAACACTAACACTTGTTCAGAAGGAAAGAAAGCACAGAGCCCCACAATTTTATGTTGCCCTGGAGAGCTTGCAGAGCACTGGGAAAGGCAGGCAGAGAATTCCCTGCTAGCACCTTCTCTGTGCCTGGGAAGCACAAGTGTTCCCATTGCTTCGCAGAATTGCGTTTGTGCAGAAAACACTAACGCTTGTTCAGAAGGAAAGAAAGCACAGAGCCCCACATTTTATGTTGCCCTGGAGAGCTTGCAGAGCACTGGGGAAAGGCAGGCAGAGAATTCCCTGCTAGCACCTTCTCTGTGCCTGGGAAGCACAAGTGTTCCCATTGCTTCGCAGAATCGCGTTTGTGCAGAAAACACTAACACTTGTTCAGAAGGAAAGAAAGCACAGAGCCCCCACATTTTATGTTGCCCTGGAGAGCTTGCAGAGCACTGGGGAAAGGCAGGCAGAGAATTCCCTGCTAGCACCTTCTCTGTGCCTGGGAAGCACAAGTGTTCACATTGCTTCGCAGAATCGCGTTTGTGCAGAAAACACTAACACTTGTTCAGAAGGAAAGAAAGCACAGAGCCCCACATTTTATGTTGCCCTGGAGAGCTTGCAGAACACTGGGGAAAGGCAGGCAGAGAATTCCCTGCTAGCACCTTCTCTGTGCCTGGGAAGCAGAAGTGTTCACATTGCTTCGCAGAATCGCGTTTGTGCAGAAAACACTAACACTTGTTCAGAAGGAAAGAAAGCACAGAGCCCCAGATTTTATGTTGCCCTGGAGAGCTTGCAGAGCACTGGGGAAAGGCAGGCAGAGAATTCCCTGCTAGCACCTTCTCTGTGCCTGGGAAGCACAAGTGTTCACATTGCTTCGCAGAATCGCGTTTGTGCAGAAAACACTATCACTTGTTCAGAAGGAAAGAAAGCACAGAGCCCCAGATTTTATGTTGCCCTGGAGAGCTTGCAGAGCACTGGGGAAAGGCAGGCAGAGAATTCCCTGCTAGCACCTTCTCTGTGCCTGGGAAGCACAAGTGTTCCCATTGCTTCGCAGAATCGCGTTTGTGCAGAAAACACTAACACTTGTTCAGAAGGAAAGAAAGCACAGAGCCCCACATTTTATGTTGCCCTGGAGAGCTTGCAGAGCACTGGGGAAAGGCAGGCAGAGAATTCCCTGCTAGCACCTTCTCTGTGCCTGGGAAGCACAAGTGTTCACATTGCTTCGCAGAATCGCGTTTGTGCAGAAAACACTATCACTTGTTCAGAAGGAAAGAAAGCACAGAGCCCCAGATTTTATGTTGCCCTGGAGAGCTTGCAGAGCACTGGGGAAAGGCAGGCAGAGAATTCCCTGCTAGCACCTTCTCTGTGCCTGGGAAGCAGAAGTGTTCACATTGCTTCGCAGAATCGTGTTTGTGCAGAAAACACTAACACTTGTTCAGAAGGAAAGAAAGCACAGAGCCCCAGATTTTATGTTGCCCTGGAGAGCTTGCAGAGCACTGGGGAAAGGCAGGCAGAGAATTCCCTGCTGGCACCTTCTCTGTGCCTGGGAAGCAGAAGTGTTCACATTGCTTCGCAGAATCGCGTTTGTGCAGAAAACACTAACACTTGTTCAGAAGGAAAGAAAGCACAGAGCCCCAGATTTTATGTTGCCCTGGAGAGCTTGCAGAGCACTGGGGAAAGGCAGGCAGAGAATTCCCTGCTAGCACCTTCTCTGTGCCTGGGAAGCACAAGTGTTCACATTGCTTCGCAGAATCGCGTTTGTGCAGAAAACACTAACACTTGTTCAGAAGGAAAGAAAGCACAGAGCCCCAGATTTTATGTTGCCCTGGAGAGCTTGCAGAGCACTGGGGAAAGGCAGGCAGAGAATTCCCTGCTAGCACCTTCTCTGTGCCTGGGAAGCACAAGTGTTCCCATTGCTTCGCAGAATCGCGTTTGTGCAGAAAACACTAACACTTGTTCAGAAGGAAAGAAAGCACAGAGCCCCACATTTTATGTTGCCCTGGAGAGCTTGCAGAGCACTGGGGAAAGGCAGGCAGAGAATTCCCTGCTAGCACCTTCTCTGTGCCTGGGAAGCACAAGTGTTCCCATTGCTTCGCAGAATCGCGTTTGTGCAGAAAACACTAACACTTGTTCAGAAGGAAAGAAAGCACAGAGCCCCAGATTTTATGTTGCCCTGGAGAGCTTGCAGAGCACTGGGGAAAGGCAGGCAGAGAATTCCCTGCTAGCACCTTCTCTGTGCCTGGGAAGCACAAGTGTTCCCATTGCTTCGCAGAATCGCGTTTGTGCAGAAAACACTAACACTTGTTCAGAAGGAAAGAAAGCACAGAGCCCCACATTTTATGTTGCCCTGGAGAGCTTGCAGAGCACTGGGGAAAGGCAGGCAGAGAATTCCCTGCTAGCACCTTCTCTGTGCCTGGGAAGCAGAAGTGTTCACATTGCTTCTCAGAATCGTGTTTGTGCAGAAAACACTAACACTTGTTCAGAAGGAAAGAAAGCACAGAGCCCCACATTTTATGTTGCCCTGGAGAGCTTGCAGAGCACTGGGGAAAGGCAGGCAGAGAATTCCCTGCTAGCACCTTCTCTGTGCCTGGGAAGCACAAGTGTTCCCATTGCTTCGCAGAATCGCGTTTGTGCAGAAAACACTAACACTTGTTCAGAAGGAAAGAAAGCACAGAGCCCCAGATTTTATGTTGCCCTGGAGAGCTTGCAGAGCACTGGGGAAAAGCAGGCAGAGAATTCCCTGCTAGCACCTTCTCTGTGCCTGGGAAGCACAAGTGTTCACATTGCTTCGCAGAATCGTGTTTGTGCAGAAAACACTAACACTTGTTCAGAAGGAAAGAAAGCACAGAGCCCCAGATTTTATGTTGCCCTGGAGAGCTTGCAGAGCACTGGGGAAAGGCAGGCAGAGAATTCCCTGCTAGCACCTTCTCTGTGCCTGGGAAACACAAGTGTTCACACTGCTTCGCAGAATCGCGTTTGTGCAGAAAACACTATCACTTGTTCAGAAGGAAAGAAAGCACAGAGCCCCAGATTTTATGTTGCCCTGGAGAGCTTGCAGAGCACTGGGGAAAGGCAGGCAGAGAATTCCCTGCTAGCACCTTCTCTGTGCCTGGGAAGGAGAAGTGTTCACATTGCTTCGCAGAATCGCGTTTGTGCAGAAAACACTAACACTTGTTCAGAAGGAAAGAAAGCACAGAGCCCCAGATTTTATGTTGCCCTGGAGAGCTTGCAGAGCACTGGGGAAAAGCAGGCAGAGAATTCCCTGCTAGCACCTTCTCTGTGCCTGGGAAGCACAAGTGTTCCCATTGCTTCGCAGAATCGCGTTTGTGCAGAAAACACTAACACTTGTTCAGAAGGAAAGAAAGCACAGAGCCCCAGATTTTATGTTGCCCTGGAGAGCTTGCAGAGCACTGGGGAAAGGCAGGCAGAGAATTCCCTGCTAGCACCTTCTCTGTGCCTGGGAAGGAGAAGTGTTCACATTGCTTCGCAGAATCGCGTTTGTGCAGAAAACACTAACACTTGTTCAGAAGGAAAGAAAGCACAGAGCCCCAGATTTTATGTTGCCCTGGAGAGCTTGCAGAGCACTGGGGAAAAGCAGGCAGAGAATTCCCTGCTAGCACCTTCTCTGTGCCTGGGAAGCACAAGTGTTCCCATTGCTTCGCAGAATCGCGTTTGTGCAGAAAACACTAACACTTGTTCAGAAGGAAAGAAAGCACAGAGCCCCAGATTTTATGTTGCCCTGGAGAGCTTGCAGAGCACTGGGGAAAGGCAGGCAGAGAATTCCCTGCTAGCACCTTCTCTGTGCCTGGGAAGCACAAGTGTTCACATTGCTTCGCAGAATCGCGTTTGTGCAGAAAACACTAACACTTGTCCAGAAGGAAAGAAAGCACAGAGCCCCAGATTTTATGTTGCCCTGGAGAGCTTGCAGAGCACTGGGGAAAGGCAGGCAGAGAATTCCCTGCTAGCACCTTCTCTGTGCCTGGGAAGCACAAGTGTTCCCATTGCTTCGCAGAATTGCGTTTGTGCAGAAAACACTAACGCTTGTTCAGAAGGAAAGAAAGCACAGAGCCCCAGATTTTATGTTGCCCTGGAGAGCTTGCAGAGCACTGGGGAAAGGCAGGCAGAGAATTCCCTGCTAGCACCTTCTCTGTGCCTGGGAAGCACAAGTGTTCCCATTGCTTCGCAGAATCGCGTTTGTGCAGAAAACACTATCACTTGTTCAGAAGGAAAGAAAGCACAGAGCCCCACATTTTATGTTGCCCTGGAGAGCTTGCAGAGCACTGGGGAAAGGCAGGCAGAGAATTCCCTGCTAGCACCTTCTCTGTGCCTGGGAAGGAGAAGTGTTCCCATTGCTTCGCAGAATCGCGTTTGTGCAGAAAACACTAACACTTGTTCAGAAGGAAAGAAAGCACAGAGCCCCACATTTTATGTTGCCCTGGAGAGCTTGCAGAGCACTGGGGAAAAGCAGGCAGAGAATTCCCTGCTAGCACCTTCTCTGTGCCTGGGAAGCACAAGTGTTCACATTGCTTCGCAGAATCGTGTTTGTGCAGAAAACACTAACACTTGTTCAGAAGGAAAGAAAGCACAGAGCCCCAGATTTTATGTTGCCCTGGAGAGCTTGCAGAGCACTGGGGAAAGGCAGGCAGAGAATTCCCTGCTAGCACCTTCTCTGTGCCTGGGAAGCACAAGTGTTCCCATTGCTTCGCAGAATCGCGTTTGTGCAGAAAACACTAACACTTGTTCAGAAGGAAAGAAAGCACAGAGCCCCAGATTTTATGTTGCCCTGGAGAGCTTGCAGAGCACTGGGGAAAGGCAGGCAGAGAATTCCCTGCTAGCACCTTCTCTGTGCCTGGGAAGCACAAGTGTTCCCATTGCTTCGCAGAATCGCGTTTGTGCAGAAAACACTAACACTTGTTCAGAAGGAAAGAAAGCACAGAGCCCCACATTTTATGTTGCCCTGGAGAGCTTGCAGAGCACTGGGGAAAGGCAGGCAGAGAATTCCCTGCTAGCACCTTCTCTGTGCCTGGGAAGCACAAGTGTTCCCATTGCTTCGCAGAATCGCGTTTGTGCAGAAAACACTAACACTTGTTCAGAAGGAAAGAAAGCACAGAGCCCCAGATTTTATGTTGCCCTGGAGAGCTTGCAGAGCACTGGGGAAAGGCAGGCAGAGAATTCCCTGCTAGCACCTTCTCTGTGCCTGGGAAGCACAAGTGTTCACATTGCTTCGCAGAATCGCGTTTGTGCAGAAAACACTAACACTTGTTCAGAAGGAAAGAAAGCACAGAGCCCCAGATTTTATGTTGCCCTGGAGAGCTTGCAGAGCACTGGGGAAAAGCAGGCAGAGAATTCCCTGCTAGCACCTTCTCTGTGCCTGGGAAGCACAAGTGTTCCCATTGCTTCGCAGAATCGCGTTTGTGCAGAAAACACTAACACTTGTTCAGAAGGAAAGAAAGCACAGAGCCCCACATTTTATGTTGCCCTGGAGAGCTTGCAGAGCACTGGGGAAAAGCAGGCAGAGAATTCCCTGCTAGCACCTTCTCTGTGCCTGGGAAGCAAAAGTGTTCCCATTGCTTCGCAGAATCGCGTTTGTGCAGAAAACACTAACACTTGTTCAGAAGGAAAGAAAGCACAGAGCCCCAGATTTTATGTTGCCCTGGAGAGCTTGCAGAGCACTGGGGAAAGGCAGGCAGAGAATTCCCTGCTAGCACCTTCTCTGTGCCTGGGAAGCACAAGTGTTCACATTGCTTCGCAGAATCGCGTTTGTGCAGAAAACACTAACACTTGTTCAGAAGGAAAGAAAGCAGAGAGCCCCACATTTTATGTTGCCCTGGAGAGCTTGCAGAGCACTGGGGAAAGGCAGGCAGAGAATTCCCTGCTAGCACCTTCTCTGTGCCTGGGAAGGAGAAGTGTTCACATTGCTTCGCAGAATCGCGTTTGTGCAGAAAACACTAACACTTGTTCAGAAGGAAAGAAAGCACAGAGCCCCACATTTTATGTTGCCCTGGAGAGCTTGCAGAGCACTGGGGAAAAGCAGGCAGAGAATTCCCTGCTAGCACCTTCTCTGTGCCTGGGAAGCACAAGTGTTCACATTGCTTCGCAGAATCGCGTTTGTGCAGAAAACACTAACACTTGTTCAGAAGGAAAGAAAGCACAGAGCCCCAGATTTTATGTTGCCCTGGAGAGCTTGCAGAGCACTGGGGAAAGGCAGGCAGAGAATTCCCTGCTAGCACCTTCTCTGTGCCTGGGAAGCACAAGTGTTCACATTGCTTCGCAGAATTGCGTTTGTGCAGAAAACACTAACACTTGTTCAGAAGGAAAGAAAGCACAGAGCCCCAGATTTTATGTTGCCCTGGAGAGCTTGCAGAGCACTGGGGAAAGGCAGGCAGAGAATTCCCTGCTAGCACCTTCTCTGTGCCTGGGAAGCACAAGTGTTCACATTGCTTCGCAGAATCGTGTTTGTGCAGAAAACACTAACACTTGTTCAGAAGGAAAGAAAGCACAGAGCCCCAGATTTTATGTTGCCCTGGAGAGCTTGCAGAGCACTGGGGAAAGGCAGGCAGAGAATTCCCTGCTAGCACCTTCTCTGTGCCTGGGAAACACAAGTGTTCACACTGCTTCGCAGAATCGCGTTTGTGCAGAAAACACTATCACTTGTTCAGAAGGAAAGAAAGCACAGAGCCCCACATTTTATGTTGCCCTGGAGAGCTTGCAGAGCACTGGGGAAAGGCAGGCAGAGAATTCCCTGCTAGCACCTTCTCTGTGCCTGGGAAGCAGAAGTGTTCACATTGCTTCGCAGAATCGTGTTTGTGCAGAAAACACTAACACTTGTTCAGAAGGAAAGAAAGCACAGAGCCCCAGATTTTATGTTGCCCTGGAGAGCTTGCAGAGCACTGGGGAAAGGCAGGCAGAGAATTCCCTGCTAGCACCTTCTCTGTGCCTGGGAAGGAGAAGTGTTCACATTGCTTCGCAGAATCGCGTTTGTGCAGAAAACACTATCACTTGTTCAGAAGGAAAGAAAGCACAGAGCCCCACATTTTATGTTGCCCTGGAGAGCTTGCAGAGCACTGGGGAAAGGCAGGCAGAGAATTCCCTGCTAGCACCTTCTCTGTGCCTGGGAAGCAGAAGTGTTCACATTGCTTCGCAGAATCGTGTTTGTGCAGAAAACACTAACACTTGTTCAGAAGGAAAGAAAGCACAGAGCCCCAGATTTTATGTTGCCCTGGAGAGCTTGCAGAGCACTGGGGAAAGGCAGGCAGAGAATTCCCTGCTAGCACCTTCTCTGTGCCTGGGAAGCAGAAGTGTTCACATTGCTTCGCAGAATCGCGTTTGTGCAGAAAACACTAACACTTGTTCAGAAGGAAAGAAAGCACAGAGCCCCAGATTTTATGTTGCCCTGGAGAGCTTGCAGAGCACTGGGGAAAAGCAGGCAGAGAATTCCCTGCTAGCACCTTCTCTGTGCCTGGGAAGCACAAGTGTTCCCATTGCTTCGCAGAATCGCGTTTGTGCAGAAAACACTAACACTTGTTCAGAAGGAAAGAAAGCACAGAGCCCCACATTTTATGTTGCCCTGGAGAGCTTGCAGAGCACTGGGGAAAGGCAGGCAGAGAATTCCCTGCTAGCACCTTCTCTGTGCCTGGGAAGGAGAAGTGTTCCCATTGCTTCGCAGAATCGCGTTTGTGCAGAAAACACTAACACTTGTTCAGAAGGAAAGAAAGCACAGAGCCCCACATTTTATGTTGCCCTGGAGAGCTTGCAGAGCACTGGGGAAAAGCAGGCAGAGAATTCCCTGCTAGCACCTTCTCTGTGCCTGGGAAGCACAAGTGTTCACATTGCTTCGCAGAATCGTGTTTGTGCAGAAAACACTAACACTTGTTCAGAAGGAAAGAAAGCACAGAGCCCCAGATTTTATGTTGCCCTGGAGAGCTTGCAGAGCACTGGGGAAAGGCAGGCAGAGAATTCCCTGCTAGCACCTTCTCTGTGCCTGGGAAGGAGAAGTGTTCACATTGCTTCGCAGAATCGCGTTTGTGCAGAAAACACTAACACTTGTTCAGAAGGAAAGAAAGCACAGAGCCCCAGATTTTATGTTGCCCTGGAGAGCTTGCAGAGCACTGGGGAAAAGCAGGCAGAGAATTCCCTGCTAGCACCTTCTCTGTGCCTGGGAAGCACAAGTGTTCCCATTGCTTCGCAGAATCGCGTTTGTGCAGAAAACACTAACACTTGTTCAGAAGGAAAGAAAGCACAGAGCCCCACATTTTATGTTGCCCTGGAGAGCTTGCAGAGCACTGGGGAAAGGCAGGCAGAGAATTCCCTGCTAGCACCTTCTCTGTGCCTGGGAAGGAGAAGTGTTCACATTGCTTCGCAGAATCGCGTTTGTGCAGAAAACACTAACACTTGTTCAGAAGGAAAGAAAGCACAGAGCCCCAGATTTTATGTTGCCCTGGAGAGCTTGCAGAGCACTGGGGAAAAGCAGGCAGAGAATTCCCTGCTAGCACCTTCTCTGTGCCTGGGAAGCACAAGTGTTCCCATTGCTTCGCAGAATCGCGTTTGTGCAGAAAACACTAACACTTGTTCAGAAGGAAAGAAAGCACAGAGCCCCACATTTTATGTTGCCCTGGAGAGCTTGCAGAGCACTGGGGAAAGGCAGGCAGAGAATTCCCTGCTAGCACCTTCTCTGTGCCTGGGAAGCACAAGTGTTCACATTGCTTCGCAGAATCGCGTTTGTGCAGAAAACACTAACACTTGTTCAGAAGGAAAGAAAGCACAGAGCCCCAGATTTTATGTTGCCCTGGAGAGCTTGCAGAGCACTGGGGAAAAGCAGGCAGAGAATTCCCTGCTAGCACCTTCTCTGTGCCTGGGAAGCACAAGTGTTCCCATTGCTTCGCAGAATCGCGTTTGTGCAGAAAACACTAACACTTGTTCAGAAGGAAAGAAAGCACAGAGCCCCAGATTTTATGTTGCCCTGGAGAGCTTGCAGAGCACTGGGGAAAGGCAGGCAGAGAATTCCCTGCTAGCACCTTCTCTGTGCCTGGGAAGGAGAAGTGTTCACATTGCTTCGCAGAATCGCGTTTGTGCAGAAAACACTATCACTTGTTCAGAAGGAAAGAAAGCACAGAGCCCCAGATTTTATGTTGCCCTGGAGAGCTTGCAGAGCACTGGGGAAAGGCAGGCAGAGAATTCCCTGCTAGCACCTTCTCTGTGCCTGGGAAGCAGAAGTGTTCACATTGCTTCGCAGAATCGTGTTTGTGCAGAAAACACTAACACTTGTTCAGAAGGAAAGAAAGCACAGAGCCCCAGATTTTATGTTGCCCTGGAGAGCTTGCAGAGCACTGGGGAAAGGCAGGCAGAGAATTCCCTGCTAGCACCTTCTCTGTGCCTGGGAAGCAGAAGTGTTCACATTGCTTCGCAGAATCGCGTTTGTGCAGAAAACACTAACACTTGTTCAGAAGGAAAGAAAGCACAGAGCCCCAGATTTTATGTTGCCCTGGAGAGCTTGCAGAGCACTGGGGAAAGGCAGGCAGAGAATTCCCTGCTAGCACCTTCTCTGTGCCTGGGAAGCACAAGTGTTCCCATTGCTTCGCAGAATCGCGTTTGTGCAGAAAACACTAACACTTGTTCAGAAGGAAAGAAAGCACAGAGCCCCAGATTTTATGTTGCCCTGGAGAGCTTGCAGAGCACTGGGGAAAGGCAGGCAGAGAATTCCCTGCTAGCACCTTCTTTGTGCCTGGGAAGCACAAGTGTTCACATTGCTTCGCAGAATCGCGTTTGTGCAGAAAACACTAACACTTGTCCAGAAGGAAAGAAAGCACAGAGCCCCAGATTTTATGTTGCCCTGGAGAGCTTGCAGAGCACTGGGGAAAGGCAGGCAGAGAATTCCCTGCTAGCACCTTCTCTGTGCCTGGGAAGCACAAGTGTTCACATTGCTTCGCAGAATCGTGTTTGTGCAGAAAACACTAACACTTGTTCAGAAGGAAAGAAAGCACAGAGCCCCAGATTTTATGTTGCCCTGGAGAGCTTGCAGAGCACTGGGGAAAGGCAGGCAGAGAATTCCCTGCTAGCACCTTCTCTGTGCCTGGGAAACACAAGTGTTCACACTGCTTCGCAGAATCGCGTTTGTGCAGAAAACACTATCACTTGTTCAGAAGGAAAGAAAGCACAGAGCCCCAGATTTTATGTTGCCCTGGAGAGCTTGCAGAGCACTGGGGAAAGGCAGGCAGAGAATTCCCTGCTAGCACCTTCTCTGTGCCTGGGAAGCACAAGTGTTCCCATTGCTTCGCAGAATCGCGTTTGTGCAGAAAACACTAACACTTGTTCAGAAGGAAAGAAAGCACAGAGCCCCAGATTTTATGTTGCCCTGGAGAGCTTGCAGAGCACTGGGGAAAGGCAGGCAGAGAATTCCCTGCTAGCACCTTCTCTGTGCCTGGGAAGCACAAGTGTTCACATTGCTTCGCAGAATCGCGTTTGTGCAGAAAACACTATCACTTGTTCAGAAGGAAAGAAAGCACAGAGCCCCAGATTTTATGTTGCCCTGGAGAGCTTGCAGAGCACTGGGGAAAGGCAGGCAGAGAATTCCCTGCTAGCACCTTCTCTGTGCCTGGGAAGCAGAAGTGTTCACATTGCTTCGCAGAATCGTGTTTGTGCAGAAAACACTAACACTTGTTCAGAAGGAAAGAAAGCACAGAGCCCCAGATTTTATGTTGCCCTGGAGAGCTTGCAGAGCACTGGGGAAAGGCAGGCAGAGAATTCCCTGCTGGCACCTTCTCTGTGCCTGGGAAGCAGAAGTGTTCACATTGCTTCGCAGAATCGCGTTTGTGCAGAAAACACTAACACTTGTTCAGAAGGAAAGAAAGCACAGAGCCCCAGATTTTATGTTGCCCTGGAGAGCTTGCAGAGCACTGGGGAAAGGCAGGCAGAGAATTCCCTGCTAGCACCTTCTCTGTGCCTGGGAAGCACAAGTGTTCCCATTGCTTCGCAGAATCGCGTTTGTGCAGAAAACACTAACACTTGTTCAGAAGGAAAGAAAGCACAGAGCCCCAGATTTTATGTTGCCCTGGAGAGCTTGCAGAGCACTGGGGAAAGGCAGGCAGAGAATTCCCTGCTAGCACCTTCTCTGTGCCTGGGAAGCACAAGTGTTCCCATTGCTTCGCAGAATCGCGTTTGTGCAGAAAACACTAACACTTGTTCAGAAGGAAAGAAAGCACAGAGCCCCAGATTTTATGTTGCCCTGGAGAGCTTGCAGAGCACTGGGGAAAAGCAGGCAGAGAATTCCCTGCTAGCACCTTCTCTGTGCCTGGGAAGCACAAGTGTTCCCATTGCTTCGCAGAATCGCGTTTGTGCAGAAAACACTAACACTTGTTCAGAAGGAAAGAAAGCACAGAGCCCCACATTTTATGTTGCCCTGGAGAGCTTGCAGAGCACTGGGGAAAGGCAGGCAGAGAATTCCCTGCTAGCACCTTCTCTGTGCCTGGGAAGCACAAGTGTTCCCATTGCTTCGCAGAATCGCGTTTGTGCAGAAAACACTAACACTTGTTCAGAAGGAAAGAAAGCACAGAGCCCCAGATTTTATGTTGCCCTGGAGAGCTTGCAGAGCACTGGGGAAAGGCAGGCAGAGAATTCCCTGCTAGCACCTTCTCTGTGCCTGGGAAGCACAAGTGTTCACATTGCTTCGCAGAATCGCGTTTGTGCAGAAAACACTAACACTTGTTCAGAAGGAAAGAAAGCACAGAGCCCCACATTTTATGTTGCCCTGGAGAGCTTGCAGAGCACTGGGGAAAGGCAGGCAGAGAATTCCCTGCTAGCACCTTCTCTGTGCCTGGGAAGCAGAAGTGTTCACATTGCTTCTCAGAATCGTGTTTGTGCAGAAAACACTAACACTTGTTCAGAAGGAAAGAAAGCACAGAGCCCCAGATTTTATGTTGCCCTGGAGAGCTTGCAGAGCACTGGGGAAAGGCAGGCAGAGAATTCCCTGCTAGCACCTTCTCTGTGCCTGGGAAGCACAAGTGTTCACATTGCTTCGCAGAATCGCGTTTGTGCAGAAAACACTAACACTTGTTCAGAAGGAAAGAAAGCACAGAGCCCCAGATTTTATGTTGCCCTGGAGAGCTTGCAGAGCACTGGGGAAAAGCAGGCAGAGAATTCCCTGCTAGCACCTTCTCTGTGCCTGGGAAGCACAAGTGTTCACATTGCTTCGCAGAATCGTGTTTGTGCAGAAAACACTAACACTTGTTCAGAAGGAAAGAAAGCACAGAGCCCCAGATTTTATGTTGCCCTGGAGAGCTTGCAGAGCACTGGGGAAAGGCAGGCAGAGAATTCCCTGCTAGCACCTTCTCTGTGCCTGGGAAACACAAGTGTTCACACTGCTTCGCAGAATCGCGTTTGTGCAGAAAACACTATCACTTGTTCAGAAGGAAAGAAAGCACAGAGCCCCAGATTTTATGTTGCCCTGGAGAGCTTGCAGAGCACTGGGGAAAGGCAGGCAGAGAATTCCCTGCTAGCACCTTCTCTGTGCCTGGGAAGCACAAGTGTTCACATTGCTTCGCAGAATCGTGTTTGTGCAGAAAACACTAACACTTGTTCAGAAGGAAAGAAAGCACAGAGCCCCAGATTTTATGTTGCCCTGGAGAGCTTGCAGAGCACTGGGGAAAGGCAGGCAGAGAATTCCCTGCTAGCACCTTCTCTGTGCCTGGGAAGGAGAAGTGTTCACATTGCTTCGCAGAATCGCGTTTGTGCAGAAAACACTAACACTTGTTCAGAAGGAAAGAAAGCACAGAGCCCCAGATTTTATGTTGCCCTGGAGAGCTTGCAGAGCACTGGGGAAAAGCAGGCAGAGAATTCCCTGCTAGCACCTTCTCTGTGCCTGGGAAGCACAAGTGTTCCCATTGCTTCGCAGAATCGCGTTTGTGCAGAAAACACTAACACTTGTTCAGAAGGAAAGAAAGCACAGAGCCCCACATTTTATGTTGCCCTGGAGAGCTTGCAGAGCACTGGGGAAAGGCAGGCAGAGAATTCCCTGCTAGCACCTTCTCTGTGCCTGGGAAGCACAAGTGTTCCCATTGCTTCGCAGAATTGCGTTTGTGCAGAAAACACTAACGCTTGTTCAGAAGGAAAGAAAGCACAGAGCCCCACATTTTATGTTGCCCTGGAGAGCTTGCAGAGCACTGGGGAAAGGCAGGCAGAGAATTCCCTGCTAGCACCTTCTCTGTGCCTGGGAAGCAGAAGTGTTCCCATTGCTTCGCAGAATCGCGTTTGTGCAGAAAACACTAACACTTGTTCAGAAGGAAAGAAAGCACAGAGCCCCAGATTTTATGTTGCCCTGGAGAGCTTGCAGAGCACTGGGGAAAGGCAGGCAGAGAATTCCCTGCTAGCACCTTCTCTGTGCCTGGGAAGCACAAGTGTTCACATTGCTTCGCAGAATCGCGTTTGTGCAGAAAACACTAACACTTGTTCAGAAGGAAAGAAAGCACAGAGCCCCACATTTTATGTTGCCCTGGAGAGCTTGCAGAACACTGGGGAAAGGCAGGCAGAGAATTCCCTGCTAGCACCTTCTCTGTGCCTGGGAAGCAGAAGTGTTCACATTGCTTCGCAGAATCGCGTTTGTGCAGAAAACACTAACACTTGTTCAGAAGGAAAGAAAGCACAGAGCCCCAGATTTTATGTTGCCCTGGAGAGCTTGCAGAGCACTGGGGAAAGGCAGGCAGAGAATTCCCTGCTAGCACCTTCTCTGTGCCTGGGAAGCACAAGTGTTCACATTGCTTCGCAGAATCGCGTTTGTGCAGAAAACACTATCACTTGTTCAGAAGGAAAGAAAGCACAGAGCCCCAGATTTTATGTTGCCCTGGAGAGCTTGCAGAGCACTGGGGAAAGGCAGGCAGAGAATTCCCTGCTAGCACCTTCTCTGTGCCTGGGAAGCACAAGTGTTCCCATTGCTTCGCAGAATCGCGTTTGTGCAGAAAACACTAACACTTGTTCAGAAGGAAAGAAAGCACAGAGCCCCACATTTTATGTTGCCCTGGAGAGCTTGCAGAGCACTGGGGAAAGGCAGGCAGAGAATTCCCTGCTAGCACCTTCTCTGTGCCTGGGAAGCACAAGTGTTCACATTGCTTCGCAGAATCGCGTTTGTGCAGAAAACACTATCACTTGTTCAGAAGGAAAGAAAGCACAGAGCCCCAGATTTTATGTTGCCCTGGAGAGCTTGCAGAGCACTGGGGAAAGGCAGGCAGAGAATTCCCTGCTAGCACCTTCTCTGTGCCTGGGAAGCAGAAGTGTTCACATTGCTTCGCAGAATCGTGTTTGTGCAGAAAACACTAACACTTGTTCAGAAGGAAAGAAAGCACAGAGCCCCAGATTTTATGTTGCCCTGGAGAGCTTGCAGAGCACTGGGGAAAGGCAGGCAGAGAATTCCCTGCTGGCACCTTCTCTGTGCCTGGGAAGCAGAAGTGTTCACATTGCTTCGCAGAATCGCGTTTGTGCAGAAAACACTAACACTTGTTCAGAAGGAAAGAAAGCACAGAGCCCCAGATTTTATGTTGCCCTGGAGAGCTTGCAGAGCACTGGGGAAAGGCAGGCAGAGAATTCCCTGCTAGCACCTTCTCTGTGCCTGGGAAGCACAAGTGTTCCCATTGCTTCGCAGAATCGCGTTTGTGCAGAAAACACTAACACTTGTTCAGAAGGAAAGAAAGCACAGAGCCCCAGATTTTATGTTGCCCTGGAGAGCTTGCAGAGCACTGGGGAAAGGCAGGCAGAGAATTCCCTGCTAGCACCTTCTCTGTGCCTGGGAAGCACAAGTGTTCCCATTGCTTCGCAGAATCGCGTTTGTGCAGAAAACACTAACACTTGTTCAGAAGGAAAGAAAGCACAGAGCCCCAGATTTTATGTTGCCCTGGAGAGCTTGCAGAGCACTGGGGAAAAGCAGGCAGAGAATTCCCTGCTAGCACCTTCTCTGTGCCTGGGAAGCACAAGTGTTCCCATTGCTTCGCAGAATCGCGTTTGTGCAGAAAACACTAACACTTGTTCAGAAGGAAAGAAAGCACAGAGCCCCACATTTTATGTTGCCCTGGAGAGCTTGCAGAGCACTGGGGAAAGGCAGGCAGAGAATTCCCTGCTAGCACCTTCTCTGTGCCTGGGAAGCACAAGTGTTCCCATTGCTTCGCAGAATCGCGTTTGTGCAGAAAACACTAACACTTGTTCAGAAGGAAAGAAAGCACAGAGCCCCAGATTTTATGTTGCCCTGGAGAGCTTGCAGAGCACTGGGGAAAGGCAGGCAGAGAATTCCCTGCTAGCACCTTCTCTGTGCCTGGGAAGCACAAGTGTTCCCATTGCTTCGCAGAATCGCGTTTGTGCAGAAAACACTAACACTTGTTCAGAAGGAAAGAAAGCACAGAGCCCCACATTTTATGTTGCCCTGGAGAGCTTGCAGAGCACTGGGGAAAGGCAGGCAGAGAATTCCCTGCTAGCACCTTCTCTGTGCCTGGGAAGCAGAAGTGTTCACATTGCTTCTCAGAATCGTGTTTGTGCAGAAAACACTAACACTTGTTCAGAAGGAAAGAAAGCACAGAGCCCCAGATTTTATGTTGCCCTGGAGAGCTTGCAGAGCACTGGGGAAAGGCAGGCAGAGAATTCCCTGCTAGCACCTTCTCTGTGCCTGGGAAGCACAAGTGTTCCCATTGCTTCGCAGAATCGCGTTTGTGCAGAAAACACTAACACTTGTTCAGAAGGAAAGAAAGCACAGAGCCCCAGATTTTATGTTGCCCTGGAGAGCTTGCAGAGCACTGGGGAAAAGCAGGCAGAGAATTCCCTGCTAGCACCTTCTCTGTGCCTGGGAAGCACAAGTGTTCACATTGCTTCGCAGAATCGTGTTTGTGCAGAAAACACTAACACTTGTTCAGAAGGAAAGAAAGCACAGAGCCCCAGATTTTATGTTGCCCTGGAGAGCTTGCAGAGCACTGGGGAAAGGCAGGCAGAGAATTCCCTGCTAGCACCTTCTCTGTGCCTGGGAAACACAAGTGTTCACACTGCTTCGCAGAATCGCGTTTGTGCAGAAAACACTATCACTTGTTCAGAAGGAAAGAAAGCACAGAGCCCCAGATTTTATGTTGCCCTGGAGAGCTTGCAGAGCACTGGGGAAAGGCAGGCAGAGAATTCCCTGCTAGCACCTTCTCTGTGCCTGGGAAGCAGAAGTGTTCACATTGCTTCGCAGAATCGTGTTTGTGCAGAAAACACTAACACTTGTTCAGAAGGAAAGAAAGCACAGAGCCCCAGATTTTATGTTGCCCTGGAGAGCTTGCAGAGCACTGGGGAAAGGCAGGCAGAGAATTCCCTGCTAGCACCTTCTCTGTGCCTGGGAAGGAGAAGTGTTCACATTGCTTCGCAGAATCGCGTTTGTGCAGAAAACACTAACACTTGTTCAGAAGGAAAGAAAGCACAGAGCCCCAGATTTTATGTTGCCCTGGAGAGCTTGCAGAGCACTGGGGAAAAGCAGGCAGAGAATTCCCTGCTAGCACCTTCTCTGTGCCTGGGAAGCACAAGTGTTCCCATTGCTTCGCAGAATCGCGTTTGTGCAGAAAACACTAACACTTGTTCAGAAGGAAAGAAAGCACAGAGCCCCACATTTTATGTTGCCCTGGAGAGCTTGCAGAGCACTGGGGAAAGGCAGGCAGAGAATTCCCTGCTAGCACCTTCTCTGTGCCTGGGAAGGAGAAGTGTTCACATTGCTTCGCAGAATCGCGTTTGTGCAGAAAACACTAACACTTGTTCAGAAGGAAAGAAAGCACAGAGCCCCAGATTTTATGTTGCCCTGGAGAGCTTGCAGAGCACTGGGGAAAAGCAGGCAGAGAATTCCCTGCTAGCACCTTCTCTGTGCCTGGGAAGCACAAGTGTTCCCATTGCTTCGCAGAATCGCGTTTGTGCAGAAAACACTAACACTTGTTCAGAAGGAAAGAAAGCACAGAGCCCCAGATTTTATGTTGCCCTGGAGAGCTTGCAGAGCACTGGGGAAAGGCAGGCAGAGAATTCCCTGCTAGCACCTTCTCTGTGCCTGGGAAGCACAAGTGTTCACATTGCTTCGCAGAATCGCGTTTGTGCAGAAAACACTAACACTTGTCCAGAAGGAAAGAAAGCACAGAGCCCCAGATTTTATGTTGCCCTGGAGAGCTTGCAGAGCACTGGGGAAAGGCAGGCAGAGAATTCCCTGCTAGCACCTTCTCTGTGCCTGGGAAGCACAAGTGTTCCCATTGCTTCGCAGAATTGCGTTTGTGCAGAAAACACTAACGCTTGTTCAGAAGGAAAGAAAGCACAGAGCCCCACATTTTATGTTGCCCTGGAGAGCTTGCAGAGCACTGGGGAAAGGCAGGCAGAGAATTCCCTGCTAGCACCTTCTCTGTGCCTGGGAAGCACAAGTGTTCCCATTGCTTCGCAGAATCGCGTTTGTGCAGAAAACACTATCACTTGTTCAGAAGGAAAGAAAGCACAGAGCCCCAGATTTTATGTTGCCCTGGAGAGCTTGCAGAGCACTGGGGAAAGGCAGGCAGAGAATTCCCTGCTAGCACCTTCTCTGTGCCTGGGAAGCACAAGTGTTCACATTGCTTCGCAGAATCGCGTTTGTGCAGAAAACACTAACACTTGTTCAGAAGGAAAGAAAGCACAGAGCCCCACATTTTATGTTGCCCTGGAGAGCTTGCAGAGCACTGGGGAAAAGCAGGCAGAGAATTCCCTGCTAGCACCTTCTCTGTGCCTGGGAAGCACAAGTGTTCACATTGCTTCGCAGAATCGTGTTTGTGCAGAAAACACTAACACTTGTTCAGAAGGAAAGAAAGCACAGAGCCCCAGATTTTATGTTGCCCTGGAGAGCTTGCAGAGCACTGGGGAAAGGCAGGCAGAGAATTCCCTGCTAGCACCTTCTCTGTGCCTGGGAAGCACAAGTGTTCCCATTGCTTCGCAGAATCGCGTTTGTGCAGAAAACACTAACACTTGTTCAGAAGGAAAGAAAGCACAGAGCCCCACATTTTATGTTGCCCTGGAGAGCTTGCAGAGCACTGGGGAAAGGCAGGCAGAGAATTCCCTGCTAGCACCTTCTCTGTGCCTGGGAAGCACAAGTGTTCCCATTGCTTCGCAGAATCGCGTTTGTGCAGAAAACACTAACACTTGTTCAGAAGGAAAGAAAGCACAGAGCCCCACATTTTATGTTGCCCTGGAGAGCTTGCAGAGCACTGGGGAAAGGCAGGCAGAGAATTCCCTGCTAGCACCTTCTCTGTGCCTGGGAAGCACAAGTGTTCCCATTGCTTCGCAGAATCGCGTTTGTGCAGAAAACACTAACACTTGTTCAGAAGGAAAGAAAGCACAGAGCCCCAGATTTTATGTTGCCCTGGAGAGCTTGCAGAGCACTGGGGAAAGGCAGGCAGAGAATTCCCTGCTAGCACCTTCTCTGTGCCTGGGAAGCACAAGTGTTCACATTGCTTCGCAGAATCGCGTTTGTGCAGAAAACACTAACACTTGTTCAGAAGGAAAGAAAGCACAGAGCCCCAGATTTTATGTTGCCCTGGAGAGCTTGCAGAGCACTGGGGAAAAGCAGGCAGAGAATTCCCTGCTAGCACCTTCTCTGTGCCTGGGAAGCACAAGTGTTCCCATTGCTTCGCAGAATCGCGTTTGTGCAGAAAACACTAACACTTGTTCAGAAGGAAAGAAAGCACAGAGCCCCAGATTTTATGTTGCCCTGGAGAGCTTGCAGAGCACTGGGGAAAAGCAGGCAGAGAATTCCCTGCTAGCACCTTCTCTGTGCCTGGGAAGCAAAAGTGTTCACATTGCTTCGCAGAATCGCGTTTGTGCAGAAAACACTAACACTTGTTCAGAAGGAAAGAAAGCACAGAGCCCCAGATTTTATGTTGCCCTGGAGAGCTTGCAGAGCACTGGGGAAAGGCAGGCAGAGAATTCCCTGCTAGCACCTTCTCTGTGCCTGGGAAGCACAAGTGTTCACATTGCTTCGCAGAATCGCGTTTGTGCAGAAAACACTAACACTTGTTCAGAAGGAAAGAAAGCACAGAGCCCCACATTTTATGTTGCCCTGGAGAGCTTGCAGAGCACTGGGGAAAGGCAGGCAGAGAATTCCCTGCTAGCACCTTCTCTGTGCCTGGGAAGCAGAAGTGTTCACATTGCTTCTCAGAATCGTGTTTGTGCAGAAAACACTAACACTTGTTCAGAAGGAAAGAAAGCACAGAGCCCCAGATTTTATGTTGCCCTGGAGAGCTTGCAGAGCACTGGGGAAAGGCAGGCAGAGAATTCCCTGCTAGCACCTTCTCTGTGCCTGGGAAGCACAAGTGTTCCCATTGCTTCGCAGAATCGCGTTTGTGCAGAAAACACTAACACTTGTTCAGAAGGAAAGAAAGCACAGAGCCCCAGATTTTATGTTGCCCTGGAGAGCTTGCAGAGCACTGGGGAAAGGCAGGCAGAGAATTCCCTGCTAGCACCTTCTCTGTGCCTGGGAAGCACAAGTGTTCCCATTGCTTCGCAGAATCGCGTTTGTGCAGAAAACACTAACACTTGTTCAGAAGGAAAGAAAGCACAGAGCCCCAGATTTTATGTTGCCCTGGAGAGCTTGCAGAGCACTGGGGAAAAGCAGGCAGAGAATTCCCTGCTAGCACCTTCTCTGTGCCTGGGAAGCAGAAGTGTTCACATTGCTTCTCAGAATCGTGTTTGTGCAGAAAACACTAACACGTGTTCAGAAGGAAAGAAAGCACAGAGCCCCAGATTTTATGTTGCCCTGGAGAGCTTGCAGAGCACTGGGGAAAGGCAGGCAGAGAATTCCCTGCTAGCACCTTCTCTGTGCCTGGGAAGCACAAGTGTTCCCATTGCTTCGCAGAATCGCGTTTGTGCAGAAAACACTAACACTTGTTCAGAAGGAAAGAAAGCACAGAGCCCCAGATTTTATGTTGCCCTGGAGAGCTTGCAGAGCACTGGGGAAAAGCAGGCAGAGAATTCCCTGCTAGCACCTTCTCTGTGCCTGGGAAGGAGAAGTGTTCACATTGCTTCGCAGAATCGCGTTTGTGCAGAAAACACTAACACTTGTTCAGAAGGAAAGAAAGCACAGAGCCCCACATTTTATGTTGCCCTGGAGAGCTTGCAGAGCACTGGGGAAAAGCAGGCAGAGAATTCCCTGCTAGCACCTTCTCTGTGCCTGGGAAGCACAAGTGTTCACATTGCTTCGCAGAATCGCGTTTGTGCAGAAAACACTAACACTTGTTCAGAAGGAAAGAAAGCACAGAGCCCCAGATTTTATGTTGCCCTGGAGAGCTTGCAGAGCACTGGGGAAAGGCAGGCAGAGAATTCCCTGCTAGCACCTTCTCTGTGCCTGGGAAGGAGAAGTGTTCCCATTGCTTCGCAGAATTGCGTTTGTGCAGAAAACACTAACACTTGTCCAGAAGGAAAGAAAGCACAGAGCCCCAGATTTTATGTTGCCCTGGAGAGCTTGCAGAGCACTGGGGAAAGGCAGGCAGAGAATTCCCTGCTAGCACCTTCTCTGTGCCTGGGAAGCACAAGTGTTCCCATTGCTTCGCAGAATCGCGTTTGTGCAGAAAACACTAACACTTGTTCAGAAGGAAAGAAAGCACAGAGCCCCACATTTTATGTTGCCCTGGAGAGCTTGCAGAGCACTGGGGAAAGGCAGGCAGAGAATTCCCTGCTAGCACCTTCTCTGTGCCTGGGAAGCACAAGTGTTCCCATTGCTTCGCAGAATCGCATTTGTGCAGAAAACACTAACACTTGTTCAGAAGGAAAGAAAGCACAGAGCCCCAGATTTTATGTTGCCCTGGAGAGCTTGCAGAGCACTGGGGAAAGGCAGGCAGAGAATTCCCTGCTAGCACCTTCTCTGTGCCTGGGAAGCACAAGTGTTCACATTGCTTCGCAGAATCGCGTTTGTGCAGAAAACACTAACACTTGTCCAGAAGGAAAGAAAGCACAGAGCCCCAGATTTTATGTTGCCCTGGAGAGCTTGCAGAGCACTGGGGAAAGGCAGGCAGAGAATTCCCTGCTAGCACCTTCTCTGTGCCTGGGAAGCACAAGTGTTCCCATTGCTTCGCAGAATCGCGTTTGTGCAGAAAACACTAACACTTGTTCAGAAGGAAAGAAAGCACAGAGCCCCACATTTTATGTTGCCCTGGAGAGCTTGCAGAGCACTGGGGAAAGGCAGGCAGAGAATTCCCTGCTAGCACCTTCTCTGTGCCTGGGAAGCACAAGTGTTCCCATTGCTTCGCAGAATCGCGTTTGTGCAGAAAACACTAACACTTGTTCAGAAGGAAAGAAAGCACAGAGCCCCACATTTTATGTTGCCCTGGAGAGCTTGCAGAGCACTGGGGAAAGGCAGGCAGAGAATTCCCTGCTAGCACCTTCTCTGTGCCTGGGAAGCACAAGTGTTCACATTGCTTCGCAGAATCGCGTTTGTGCAGAAAACACTAACACTTGTTCAGAAGGAAAGAAAGCACAGAGCCCCAGATTTTATGTTGCCCTGGAGAGCTTGCAGAGCACTGGGGAAAGGCAGGCAGAGAATTCCCTGCTAGCACCTTCTCTGTGCCTGGGAAGCAGAAGTGTTCACATTGCTTCTCAGAATCGTGTTTGTGCAGAAAACACTAACACTTGTTCAGAAGGAAAGAAAGCACAGAGCCCCAGATTTTATGTTGCCCTGGAGAGCTTGCAGAGCACTGGGGAAAGGCAGGCAGAGAATTCCCTGCTAGCACCTTCTCTGTGCCTGGGAAGCACAAGTGTTCCCATTGCTTCGCAGAATCGCGTTTGTGCAGAAAACACTAACACTTGTTCAGAAGGAAAGAAAGCACAGAGCCCCACATTTTATGTTGCCCTGGAGAGCTTGCAGAGCACTGGGGAAAGGCAGGCAGAGAATTCCCTGCTAGCACCTTCTCTGTGCCTGGGAAGCAGAAGTGTTCACATTGCTTCGCAGAATCGCGTTTGTGCAGAAAACACTAACACTTGTTCAGAAGGAAAGAAAGCACAGAGCCCCAGATTTTATGTTGCCCTGGAGAGCTTGCAGAGCACTGGGGAAAAGCAGGCAGAGAATTCCCTGCTAGCACCTTCTCTGTGCCTGGGAAGCACAAGTGTTCACATTGCTTCGCAGAATCGTGTTTGTGCAGAAAACACTAACACTTGTTCAGAAGGAAAGAAAGCACAGAGCCCCAGATTTTATGTTGCCCTGGAGAGCTTGCAGAGCACTGGGGAAAGGCAGGCAGAGAATTCCCTGCTAGCACCTTCTCTGTGCCTTGGAAGGAGAAGTGTTCACATTGCTTCGCAGAATCGCGTTTGTGCAGAAAACACTAACACTTGTTCAGAAGGAAAGAAAGCACAGAGCCCCAGATTTTATGTTGCCCTGGAGAGCTTGCAGAGCACCGGGGAAAGGCAGGCAGAGAATTCCCTGCTAGCACCTTCTCTGTGCCTGGGAAGCACAAGTGTTCCCATTGCTTCGCAGAATCGCGTTTGTGCAGAAAACACTAACACTTGTTCAGAAGGAAAGAAAGCACAGAGCCCCACATTTTATGTTGCCCTGGAGAGCTTGCAGAGCACTGGGGAAAGGCAGGCAGAGAATTCCCTGCTAGCACCTTCTCTGTGCCTGGGAAGGAGAAGTGTTCCCATTGCTTCGCAGAATCGCGTTTGTGCAGAAAACACTAACACTTGTTCAGAAGGAAAGAAAGCACAGAGCCCCAGATTTTATGTTGCCCTGGAGAGCTTGCAGAGCACTGGGGAAAGGCAGGCAGAGAATTCCCTGCTAGCACCTTCTCTGTGCCTGGGAAGCACAAGTGTTCACATTGCTTCGCAGAATCGCGTTTGTGCAGAAAACACTAACACTTGTTCAGAAGGAAAGAAAGCACAGAGCCCCAGATTTTATGTTGCCCTGGAGAGCTTGCAGAGCACTGGGGAAAGGCAGGCAGAGAATTCCCTGCTAGCACCTTCTCTGTGCCTGGGAAGGAGAAGTGTTCACATTGCTTCGCAGAATCGCGTTTGTGCAGAAAACACTAACACTTGTCCAGAAGGAAAGAAAGCACAGAGCCCCAGATTTTATGTTGCCCTGGAGAGCTTGCAGAGCACTGGGGAAAGGCAGGCAGAGAATTCCCTGCTAGCACCTTCTCTGTGCCTGGGAAGCACAAGTGTTCACATTGCTTCGCAGAATCGTGTTTGTGCAGAAAACACTAACACTTGTTCAGAAGGAAAGAAAGCCCAGAGCCCCACATTTTATGTTGCCCTGGAGAGCTTGCAGAGCACTGGGGAAAGGCAGGCAGAGAATTCCCTGCTAGCACCTTCTCTGTGCCTGGGAAACACAAGTGTTCACACTGCTTCGCAGAATCGCGTTTGTGCAGAAAACACTATCACTTGTTCAGAAGGAAAGAAAGCACAGAGCCCCACATTTTATGTTGCCCTGGAGAGCTTGCAGAGCACTGGGGAAAAGCAGGCAGAGAATTCCCTGCTAGCACCTTCTCTGTGCCTGGGAAGCACAAGTGTTCCCATTGCTTCGCAGAATCGTGTTTGTGCAGAAAACACTAACACTTGTTCAGAAGGAAAGAAAGCACAGAGCCCCAGATTTTATGTTGCCCTGGAGAGCTTGCAGAGCACTGGGGAAAGGCAGGCAGAGAATTCCCTGCTAGCACCTTCTCTGTGCCTGGGAAGCAGAAGTGTTCACATTGCTTCGCAGAATCGCGTTTGTGCAGAAAACACTAACACTTGTTCAGAAGGAAAGAAAGCACAGAGCCCCAGATTTTATGTTGCCCTGGAGAGCTTGCAGAGCACTGGGGAAAAGCAGGCAGAGAATTCCCTGCTAGCACCTTCTCTGTGCCTGGGAAGCACAAGTGTTCCCATTGCTTCGCAGAATCGCGTTTGTGCAGAAAACACTAACACTTGTTCAGAAGGAAAGAAAGCACAGAGCCCCAGATTTTATGTTGCCCTGCAGAGCATGCAGAGCACTGGGGAAAGGCAGGCAGAGAATTCCCTGCTAGCACCTTCTCTGTGCCTGGGAAGCACAAGTGTTCCCATTGCTTCGCAGAATCGCGTTTGTGCAGAAAACACTAACACTTGTTCAGAAGGAAAGAAAGCCCAGAGCCCCACATTTTATGTTGCCCTGGAGAGCTTGCAGAGCACTGGGGAAAGGCAGGCAGAGAATTCCCTGCTAGCACCTTCTCTGTGCCTGGGAAGCACAAGTGTTCCCATTGCTTCGCAGAATCGCGTTTGTGCAGAAAACACTAACACTTGTTCAGAAGGAAAGAAAGCACAGAGCCCCAGATTTTATGTTGCCCTGGAGAGCTTGCAGAGCACTGGGGAAAAGCAGGCAGAGAATTCCCTGCTAGCACCTTCTCTGTGCCTGGGAAGCACAAGTGTTCCCATTGCTTCGCAGAATCGCGTTTGTGCAGAAAACACTAACACTTGTTCAGAAGGAAAGAAAGCACAGAGCCCCACATTTTATGTTGCCCTGGAGAGCTTGCAGAGCACTGGGGAAAGGCAGGCAGAGAATTCCCTGCTAGCACCTTCTCTGTGCCTGGGAAGCACAAGTGTTCCCATTGCTTCGCAGAATCGCGTTTGTGCAGAAAACACTAACACTTGTTCAGAAGGAAAGAAAGCACAGAGCCCCAGATTTTATGTTGCCCTGGAGAGCTTGCAGAGCACTGGGGAAAAGCAGGCAGAGAATTCCCTGCTAGCACCTTCTCTGTGCCTGGGAAGCACAAGTGTTCACATTGCTTCGCAGAATCGCGTTTGTGCAGAAAACACTAACACTTGTTCAGAAGGAAAGAAAGCACAGAGCCCCACATTTTATGTTGCCCTGGAGAGCTTGCAGAGCACTGGGGAAAGGCAGGCAGAGAATTCCCTGCTAGCACCTTCTCTGTGCCTGGGAAGCACAAGTGTTCACATTGCTTCGCAGAATCGTGTTTGTGCAGAAAACACTAACACTTGTTCAGAAGGAAAGAAAGCACAGAGCCCCAGATTTTATGTTGCCCTGGAGAGCTTGCAGAGCACTGGGGAAAGGCAGGCAGAGAATTCCCTGCTAGCACCTTCTCTGTGCCTGGGAAACACAAGTGTTCACACTGCTTCGCAGAATCGCGTTTGTGCAGAAAACACTATCACTTGTTCAGAAGGAAAGAAAGCACAGAGCCCCAGATTTTATGTTGCCCTGGAGAGCTTGCAGAGCACTGGGGAAAGGCAGGCAGAGAATTCCCTGCTAGCACCTTCTCTGTGCCTGGGAAGCAGAAGTGTTCACATTGCTTCGCAGAATCGTGTTTGTGCAGAAAACACTAACACTTGTTCAGAAGGAAAGAAAGCACAGAGCCCCAGATTTTATGTTGCCCTGGAGAGCTTGCAGAGCACTGGGGAAAGGCAGGCAGAGAATTCCCTGCTAGCACCTTCTCTGTGCCTGGGAAGGAGAAGTGTTCACATTGCTTCGCAGAATCGCGTTTGTGCAGAAAACACTAACACTTGTTCAGAAGGAAAGAAAGCACAGAGCCCCACATTTTATGTTGCCCTGGAGAGCTTGCAGAGCACTGGGGAAAAGCAGGCAGAGAATTCCCTGCTAGCACCTTCTCTGTGCCTGGGAAGCACAAGTGTTCCCATTGCTTCGCAGAATCGCGTTTGTGCAGAAAACACTAACACTTGTTCAGAAGGAAAGAAAGCACAGAGCCCCACATTTTATGTTGCCCTGGAGAGCTTGCAGAGCACTGGGGAAAGGCAGGCAGAGAATTCCCTGCTAGCACCTTCTCTGTGCCTGGGAAGGAGAAGTGTTCACATTGCTTCGCAGAATCGCGTTTGTGCAGAAAACACTAACACTTGTTCAGAAGGAAAGAAAGCACAGAGCCCCAGATTTTATGTTGCCCTGGAGAGCTTGCAGAGCACTGGGGAAAAGCAGGCAGAGAATTCCCTGCTAGCACCTTCTCTGTGCCTGGGAAGCACAAGTGTTCCCATTGCTTCGCAGAATCGCGTTTGTGCAGAAAACACTAACACTTGTTCAGAAGGAAAGAAAGCACAGAGCCCCAGATTTTATGTTGCCCTGGAGAGCTTGCAGAGCACTGGGGAAAGGCAGGCAGAGAATTCCCTGCTAGCACCTTCTCTGTGCCTGGGAAGCACAAGTGTTCACATTGCTTCGCAGAATCGCGTTTGTGCAGAAAACACTAACACTTGTCCAGAAGGAAAGAAAGCACAGAGCCCCAGATTTTATGTTGCCCTGGAGAGCTTGCAGAGCACTGGGGAAAGGCAGGCAGAGAATTCCCTGCTAGCACCTTCTCTGTGCCTGGGAAGCACAAGTGTTCCCATTGCTTCGCAGAATTGCGTTTGTGCAGAAAACACTAACGCTTGTTCAGAAGGAAAGAAAGCACAGAGCCCCACATTTTATGTTGCCCTGGAGAGCTTGCAGAGCACTGGGGAAAGGCAGGCAGAGAATTCCCTGCTAGCACCTTCTCTGTGCCTGGGAAGCACAAGTGTTCCCATTGCTTCGCAGAATCGCGTTTGTGCAGAAAACACTATCACTTGTTCAGAAGGAAAGAAAGCACAGAGCCCCAGATTTTATGTTGCCCTGGAGAGCTTGCAGAGCACTGGGGAAAGGCAGGCAGAGAATTCCCTGCTAGCACCTTCTCTGTGCCTGGGAAGCACAAGTGTTCACATTGCTTCGCAGAATCGCGTTTGTGCAGAAAACACTAACACTTGTTCAGAAGGAAAGAAAGCACAGAGCCCCACATTTTATGTTGCCCTGGAGAGCTTGCAGAGCACTGGGGAAAAGCAGGCAGAGAATTCCCTGCTAGCACCTTCTCTGTGCCTGGGAAGCACAAGTGTTCACATTGCTTCGCAGAATCGTGTTTGTGCAGAAAACACTAACACTTGTTCAGAAGGAAAGAAAGCACAGAGCCCCAGATTTTATGTTGCCCTGGAGAGCTTGCAGAGCACTGGGGAAAGGCAGGCAGAGAATTCCCTGCTAGCACCTTCTCTGTGCCTGGGAAGCACAAGTGTTCCCATTGCTTCGCAGAATCGCGTTTGTGCAGAAAACACTAACACTTGTTCAGAAGGAAAGAAAGCACAGAGCCCCACATTTTATGTTGCCCTGGAGAGCTTGCAGAGCACTGGGGAAAGGCAGGCAGAGAATTCCCTGCTAGCACCTTCTCTGTGCCTGGGAAGCACAAGTGTTCCCATTGCTTCGCAGAATCGCGTTTGTGCAGAAAACACTAACACTTGTTCAGAAGGAAAGAAAGCACAGAGCCCCAGATTTTATGTTGCCCTGGAGAGCTTGCAGAGCACTGGGGAAAGGCAGGCAGAGAATTCCCTGCTAGCACCTTCTCTGTGCCTGGGAAGCACAAGTGTTCCCATTGCTTCGCAGAATCGCGTTTGTGCAGAAAACACTAACACTTGTTCAGAAGGAAAGAAAGCACAGAGCCCCAGATTTTATGTTGCCCTGGAGAGCTTGCAGAGCACTGGGGAAAGGCAGGCAGAGAATTCCCTGCTAGCACCTTCTCTGTGCCTGGGAAGCACAAGTGTTCACATTGCTTCGCAGAATCGCGTTTGTGCAGAAAACACTAACACTTGTTCAGAAGGAAAGAAAGCACAGAGCCCCAGATTTTATGTTGCCCTGGAGAGCTTGCAGAGCACTGGGGAAAAGCAGGCAGAGAATTCCCTGCTAGCACCTTCTCTGTGCCTGGGAAGCACAAGTGTTCCCATTGCTTCGCAGAATCGCGTTTGTGCAGAAAACACTAACACTTGTTCAGAAGGAAAGAAAGCACAGAGCCCCAGATTTTATGTTGCCCTGGAGAGCTTGCAGAGCACTGGGGAAAAGCAGGCAGAGAATTCCCTGCTAGCACCTTCTCTGTGCCTGGGAAGCAAAAGTGTTCACATTGCTTCGCAGAATCGCGTTTGTGCAGAAAACACTAACACTTGTTCAGAAGGAAAGAAAGCACAGAGCCCCAGATTTTATGTTGCCCTGGAGAGCTTGCAGAGCACTGGGGAAAGGCAGGCAGAGAATTCCCTGCTAGCACCTTCTCTGTGCCTGGGAAGCACAAGTGTTCACATTGCTTCGCAGAATCGCGTTTGTGCAGAAAACACTAACACTTGTTCAGAAGGAAAGAAAGCACAGAGCCCCACATTTTATGTTGCCCTGGAGAGCTTGCAGAGCACTGGGGAAAGGCAGGCAGAGAATTCCCTGCTAGCACCTTCTCTGTGCCTGGGAAGCAGAAGTGTTCACATTGCTTCTCAGAATCGTGTTTGTGCAGAAAACACTAACACTTGTTCAGAAGGAAAGAAAGCACAGAGCCCCAGATTTTATGTTGCCCTGGAGAGCTTGCAGAGCACTGGGGAAAGGCAGGCAGAGAATTCCCTGCTAGCACCTTCTCTGTGCCTGGGAAGCACAAGTGTTCCCATTGCTTCGCAGAATCGCGTTTGTGCAGAAAACACTAACACTTGTTCAGAAGGAAAGAAAGCACAGAGCCCCAGATTTTATGTTGCCCTGGAGAGCTTGCAGAGCACTGGGGAAAGGCAGGCAGAGAATTCCCTGCTAGCACCTTCTCTGTGCCTGGGAAGCACAAGTGTTCCCATTGCTTCGCAGAATCGCGTTTGTGCAGAAAACACTAACACTTGTTCAGAAGGAAAGAAAGCACAGAGCCCCAGATTTTATGTTGCCCTGGAGAGCTTGCAGAGCACTGGGGAAAAGCAGGCAGAGAATTCCCTGCTAGCACCTTCTCTGTGCCTGGGAAGCAGAAGTGTTCACATTGCTTCTCAGAATCGTGTTTGTGCAGAAAACACTAACACGTGTTCAGAAGGAAAGAAAGCACAGAGCCCCAGATTTTATGTTGCCCTGGAGAGCTTGCAGAGCACTGGGGAAAGGCAGGCAGAGAATTCCCTGCTAGCACCTTCTCTGTGCCTGGGAAGCACAAGTGTTCCCATTGCTTCGCAGAATCGCGTTTGTGCAGAAAACACTAACACTTGTTCAGAAGGAAAGAAAGCACAGAGCCCCAGATTTTATGTTGCCCTGGAGAGCTTGCAGAGCACTGGGGAAAAGCAGGCAGAGAATTCCCTGCTAGCACCTTCTCTGTGCCTGGGAAGGAGAAGTGTTCACATTGCTTCGCAGAATCGCGTTTGTGCAGAAAACACTAACACTTGTTCAGAAGGAAAGAAAGCACAGAGCCCCACATTTTATGTTGCCCTGGAGAGCTTGCAGAGCACTGGGGAAAAGCAGGCAGAGAATTCCCTGCTAGCACCTTCTCTGTGCCTGGGAAGCACAAGTGTTCACATTGCTTCGCAGAATCGCGTTTGTGCAGAAAACACTAACACTTGTTCAGAAGGAAAGAAAGCACAGAGCCCCAGATTTTATGTTGCCCTGGAGAGCTTGCAGAGCACTGGGGAAAGGCAGGCAGAGAATTCCCTGCTAGCACCTTCTCTGTGCCTGGGAAGGAGAAGTGTTCCCATTGCTTCGCAGAATTGCGTTTGTGCAGAAAACACTAACACTTGTCCAGAAGGAAAGAAAGCACAGAGCCCCAGATTTTATGTTGCCCTGGAGAGCTTGCAGAGCACTGGGGAAAGGCAGGCAGAGAATTCCCTGCTAGCACCTTCTCTGTGCCTGGGAAGCACAAGTGTTCCCATTGCTTCGCAGAATCGCGTTTGTGCAGAAAACACTAACACTTGTTCAGAAGGAAAGAAAGCACAGAGCCCCACATTTTATGTTGCCCTGGAGAGCTTGCAGAGCACTGGGGAAAGGCAGGCAGAGAATTCCCTGCTAGCACCTTCTCTGTGCCTGGGAAGCACAAGTGTTCCCATTGCTTCGCAGAATCGCATTTGTGCAGAAAACACTAACACTTGTTCAGAAGGAAAGAAAGCACAGAGCCCCAGATTTTATGTTGCCCTGGAGAGCTTGCAGAGCACTGGGGAAAGGCAGGCAGAGAATTCCCTGCTAGCACCTTCTCTGTGCCTGGGAAGCACAAGTGTTCACATTGCTTCGCAGAATCGCGTTTGTGCAGAAAACACTAACACTTGTCCAGAAGGAAAGAAAGCACAGAGCCCCAGATTTTATGTTGCCCTGGAGAGCTTGCAGAGCACTGGGGAAAGGCAGGCAGAGAATTCCCTGCTAGCACCTTCTCTGTGCCTGGGAAGCACAAGTGTTCCCATTGCTTCGCAGAATCGCGTTTGTGCAGAAAACACTAACACTTGTTCAGAAGGAAAGAAAGCACAGAGCCCCACATTTTATGTTGCCCTGGAGAGCTTGCAGAGCACTGGGGAAAGGCAGGCAGAGAATTCCCTGCTAGCACCTTCTCTGTGCCTGGGAAGCACAAGTGTTCCCATTGCTTCGCAGAATCGCGTTTGTGCAGAAAACACTAACACTTGTTCAGAAGGAAAGAAAGCACAGAGCCCCACATTTTATGTTGCCCTGGAGAGCTTGCAGAGCACTGGGGAAAGGCAGGCAGAGAATTCCCTGCTAGCACCTTCTCTGTGCCTGGGAAGGAGAAGTGTTCCCATTGCTTCGCAGAATCGCGTTTGTGCAGAAAACACTAACACTTGTTCAGAAGGAAAGAAAGCACAGAGCCCCAGATTTTATGTTGCCCTGGAGAGCTTGCAGAGCACTGGGGAAAGGCAGGCAGAGAATTCCCTGCTAGCACCTTCTCTGTGCCTGGGAAGCACAAGTGTTCACATTGCTTCGCAGAATCGCGTTTGTGCAGAAAACACTAACACTTGTTCAGAAGGAAAGAAAGCACAGAGCCCCAGATTTTATGTTGCCCTGGAGAGCTTGCAGAGCACTGGGGAAAGGCAGGCAGAGAATTCCCTGCTAGCACCTTCTCTGTGCCTGGGAAGGAGAAGTGTTCACATTGCTTCGCAGAATCGCGTTTGTGCAGAAAACACTAACACTTGTCCAGAAGGAAAGAAAGCACAGAGCCCCAGATTTTATGTTGCCCTGGAGAGCTTGCAGAGCACTGGGGAAAGGCAGGCAGAGAATTCCCTGCTAGCACCTTCTCTGTGCCTGGGAAGCACAAGTGTTCACATTGCTTCGCAGAATCGTGTTTGTGCAGAAAACACTAACACTTGTTCAGAAGGAAAGAAAGCCCAGAGCCCCACATTTTATGTTGCCCTGGAGAGCTTGCAGAGCACTGGGGAAAGGCAGGCAGAGAATTCCCTGCTAGCACCTTCTCTGTGCCTGGGAAGCACAAGTGTTCACATTGCTTCGCAGAATCGTGTTTGTGCAGAAAACACTAACACTTGTTCAGAAGGAAAGAAAGCCCAGAGCCCCAGATTTTATGTTGCCCTGGAGAGCTTGCAGAGCACTGGGGAAAGGCAGGCAGAGAATTCCCTGCTAGCACCTTCTCTGTGCCTGGGAAGGAGAAGTGTTCACATTGCTTCGCAGAATCGCGTTTGTGCAGAAAACACTAACACTTGTCCAGAAGGAAAGAAAGCACAGAGCCCCAGATTTTATGTTGCCCTGGAGAGCTTGCAGAGCACTGGGGAAAGGCAGGCAGAGAATTCCCTGCTAGCACCTTCTCTGTGCCTGGGAAGCACAAGTGTTCACATTGCTTCGCAGAATCGTGTTTGTGCAGAAAACACTAACACTTGTTCAGAAGGAAAGAAAGCCCAGAGCCCCACATTTTATGTTGCCCTGGAGAGCTTGCAGAGCACTGGGGAAAGGCAGGCAGAGAATTCCCTGCTAGCACCTTCTCTGTGCCTGGGAAGCACAAGTGTTCCCATTGCTTCGCAGAATCGCGTTTGTGCAGAAAACACTAACACTTGTTCAGAAGGAAAGAAAGCACAGAGCCCCAGATTTTATGTTGCCCTGGAGAGCTTGCAGAGCACTGGGGAAAAGCAGGCAGAGAATTCCCTGCTAGCACCTTCTCTGTGCCTGGGAAGCAGAAGTGTTCACATTGCTTCTCAGAATCGTGTTTGTGCAGAAAACACTAACACGTGTTCAGAAGGAAAGAAAGCACAGAGCCCCAGATTTTATGTTGCCCTGGAGAGCTTGCAGAGCACTGGGGAAAGGCAGGCAGAGAATTCCCTGCTAGCACCTTCTCTGTGCCTGGGAAGCACAAGTGTTCCCATTGCTTCGCAGAATCGCGTTTGTGCAGAAAACACTAACACTTGTTCAGAAGGAAAGAAAGCACAGAGCCCCAGATTTTATGTTGCCCTGGAGAGCTTGCAGAGCACTGGGGAAAAGCAGGCAGAGAATTCCCTGCTAGCACCTTCTCTGTGCCTGGGAAGGAGAAGTGTTCACATTGCTTCGCAGAATCGCGTTTGTGCAGAAAACACTAACACTTGTTCAGAAGGAAAGAAAGCACAGAGCCCCACATTTTATGTTGCCCTGGAGAGCTTGCAGAGCACTGGGGAAAAGCAGGCAGAGAATTCCCTGCTAGCACCTTCTCTGTGCCTGGGAAGCACAAGTGTTCACATTGCTTCGCAGAATCGCGTTTGTGCAGAAAACACTAACACTTGTTCAGAAGGAAAGAAAGCACAGAGCCCCAGATTTTATGTTGCCCTGGAGAGCTTGCAGAGCACTGGGGAAAGGCAGGCAGAGAATTCCCTGCTAGCACCTTCTCTGTGCCTGGGAAGGAGAAGTGTTCCCATTGCTTCGCAGAATTGCGTTTGTGCAGAAAACACTAACACTTGTCCAGAAGGAAAGAAAGCACAGAGCCCCAGATTTTATGTTGCCCTGGAGAGCTTGCAGAGCACTGGGGAAAGGCAGGCAGAGAATTCCCTGCTAGCACCTTCTCTGTGCCTGGGAAGCACAAGTGTTCCCATTGCTTCGCAGAATCGCGTTTGTGCAGAAAACACTAACACTTGTTCAGAAGGAAAGAAAGCACAGAGCCCCACATTTTATGTTGCCCTGGAGAGCTTGCAGAGCACTGGGGAAAGGCAGGCAGAGAATTCCCTGCTAGCACCTTCTCTGTGCCTGGGAAGCACAAGTGTTCCCATTGCTTCGCAGAATCGCATTTGTGCAGAAAACACTAACACTTGTTCAGAAGGAAAGAAAGCACAGAGCCCCAGATTTTATGTTGCCCTGGAGAGCTTGCAGAGCACTGGGGAAAGGCAGGCAGAGAATTCCCTGCTAGCACCTTCTCTGTGCCTGGGAAGCACAAGTGTTCACATTGCTTCGCAGAATCGCGTTTGTGCAGAAAACACTAACACTTGTCCAGAAGGAAAGAAAGCACAGAGCCCCAGATTTTATGTTGCCCTGGAGAGCTTGCAGAGCACTGGGGAAAGGCAGGCAGAGAATTCCCTGCTAGCACCTTCTCTGTGCCTGGGAAGCACAAGTGTTCCCATTGCTTCGCAGAATCGCGTTTGTGCAGAAAACACTAACACTTGTTCAGAAGGAAAGAAAGCACAGAGCCCCACATTTTATGTTGCCCTGGAGAGCTTGCAGAGCACTGGGGAAAGGCAGGCAGAGAATTCCCTGCTAGCACCTTCTCTGTGCCTGGGAAGCACAAGTGTTCCCATTGCTTCGCAGAATCGCGTTTGTGCAGAAAACACTAACACTTGTTCAGAAGGAAAGAAAGCACAGAGCCCCACATTTTATGTTGCCCTGGAGAGCTTGCAGAGCACTGGGGAAAGGCAGGCAGAGAATTCCCTGCTAGCACCTTCTCTGTGCCTGGGAAGGAGAAGTGTTCCCATTGCTTCGCAGAATCGCGTTTGTGCAGAAAACACTAACACTTGTTCAGAAGGAAAGAAAGCACAGAGCCCCAGATTTTATGTTGCCCTGGAGAGCTTGCAGAGCACTGGGGAAAGGCAGGCAGAGAATTCCCTGCTAGCACCTTCTCTGTGCCTGGGAAGCACAAGTGTTCACATTGCTTCGCAGAATCGCGTTTGTGCAGAAAACACTAACACTTGTTCAGAAGGAAAGAAAGCACAGAGCCCCAGATTTTATGTTGCCCTGGAGAGCTTGCAGAGCACTGGGGAAAGGCAGGCAGAGAATTCCCTGCTAGCACCTTCTCTGTGCCTGGGAAGGAGAAGTGTTCACATTGCTTCGCAGAATCGCGTTTGTGCAGAAAACACTAACACTTGTCCAGAAGGAAAGAAAGCACAGAGCCCCAGATTTTATGTTGCCCTGGAGAGCTTGCAGAGCACTGGGGAAAGGCAGGCAGAGAATTCCCTGCTAGCACCTTCTCTGTGCCTGGGAAGCACAAGTGTTCACATTGCTTCGCAGAATCGTGTTTGTGCAGAAAACACTAACACTTGTTCAGAAGGAAAGAAAGCCCAGAGCCCCACATTTTATGTTGCCCTGGAGAGCTTGCAGAGCACTGGGGAAAGGCAGGCAGAGAATTCCCTGCTAGCACCTTCTCTGTGCCTGGGAAACACAAGTGTTCACACTGCTTCGCAGAATCGCGTTTGTGCAGAAAACACTATCACTTGTTCAGAAGGAAAGAAAGCACAGAGCCCCACATTTTATGTTGCCCTGGAGAGCTTGCAGAGCACTGGGGAAAAGCAGGCAGAGAATTCCCTGCTAGCACCTTCTCTGTGCCTGGGAAGCACAAGTGTTCCCATTGCTTCGCAGAATCGTGTTTGTGCAGAAAACACTAACACTTGTTCAGAAGGAAAGAAAGCACAGAGCCCCAGATTTTATGTTGCCCTGGAGAGCTTGCAGAGCACTGGGGAAAGGCAGGCAGAGAATTCCCTGCTAGCACCTTCTCTGTGCCTGGGAAGCAGAAGTGTTCACATTGCTTCGCAGAATCGCGTTTGTGCAGAAAACACTAACACTTGTTCAGAAGGAAAGAAAGCACAGAGCCCCAGATTTTATGTTGCCCTGGAGAGCTTGCAGAGCACTGGGGAAAAGCAGGCAGAGAATTCCCTGCTAGCACCTTCTCTGTGCCTGGGAAGCACAAGTGTTCCCATTGCTTCGCAGAATCGCGTTTGTGCAGAAAACACTAACACTTGTTCAGAAGGAAAGAAAGCACAGAGCCCCAGATTTTATGTTGCCCTGGAGAGCTTGCAGAGCACTGGGGAAAGGCAGGCAGAGAATTCCCTGCTAGCACCTTCTCTGTGCCTGGGAAGCACAAGTGTTCCCATTGCTTCGCAGAATCGCGTTTGTGCAGAAAACACTAACACTTGTTCAGAAGGAAAGAAAGCCCAGAGCCCCACATTTTATGTTGCCCTGGAGAGCTTGCAGAGCACTGGGGAAAGGCAGGCAGAGAATTCCCTGCTAGCACCTTCTCTGTGCCTGGGAAGCACAAGTGTTCCCATTGCTTCGCAGAATCGCGTTTGTGCAGAAAACACTAACACTTGTTCAGAAGGAAAGAAAGCACAGAGCCCCAGATTTTATGTTGCCCTGGAGAGCTTGCAGAGCACTGGGGAAAAGCAGGCAGAGAATTCCCTGCTAGCACCTTCTCTGTGCCTGGGAAGCACAAGTGTTCCCATTGCTTCGCAGAATCGCGTTTGTGCAGAAAACACTAACACTTGTTCAGAAGGAAAGAAAGCACAGAGCCCCACATTTTATGTTGCCCTGGAGAGCTTGCAGAGCACTGGGGAAAGGCAGGCAGAGAATTCCCTGCTAGCACCTTCTCTGTGCCTGGGAAGCACAAGTGTTCCCATTGCTTCGCAGAATCGCGTTTGTGCAGAAAACACTAACACTTGTTCAGAAGGAAAGAAAGCACAGAGCCCCAGATTTTATGTTGCCCTGGAGAGCTTGCAGAGCACTGGGGAAAAGCAGGCAGAGAATTCCCTGCTAGCACCTTCTCTGTGCCTGGGAAGCACAAGTGTTCACATTGCTTCGCAGAATCGCGTTTGTGCAGAAAACACTAACACTTGTTCAGAAGGAAAGAAAGCACAGAGCCCCACATTTTATGTTGCCCTGGAGAGCTTGCAGAGCACTGGGGAAAGGCAGGCAGAGAATTCCCTGCTAGCACCTTCTCTGTGCCTGGGAAGCACAAGTGTTCACATTGCTTCGCAGAATCGTGTTTGTGCAGAAAACACTAACACTTGTTCAGAAGGAAAGAAAGCACAGAGCCCCAGATTTTATGTTGCCCTGGAGAGCTTGCAGAGCACTGGGGAAAGGCAGGCAGAGAATTCCCTGCTAGCACCTTCTCTGTGCCTGGGAAGCACAAGTGTTCCCATTGCTTCGCAGAATCGCGTTTGTGCAGAAAACACTAACACTTGTTCAGAAGGAAAGAAAGCACAGAGCCCCACATTTTATGTTGCCCTGGAGAGCTTGCAGAGCACTGGGGAAAAGCAGGCAGAGAATTCCCTGCTAGCACCTTCTCTGTGCCTGGGAAGCAGAAGTGTTCACATTGCTTCGCAGAATCGCGTTTGTGCAGAAAACACTAACACTTGTTCAGAAGGAAAGAAAGCACAGAGCCCCAGATTTTATGTTGCCCTGGAGAGCTTGCAGAGCACTGGGGAAAAGCAGGCAGAGAATTCCCTGCTAGCACCTTCTCTGTGCCTGGGAAGCACAAGTGTTCACATTGCTTCGCAGAATCGTGTTTGTGCAGAAAACACTAACACTTGTTCAGAAGGAAAGAAAGCACAGAGCCCCAGATTTTATGTTGCCCTGGAGAGCTTGCAGAGCACTGGGGAAAGGCAGGCAGAGAATTCCCTGCTAGCACCTTCTCTGTGCCTGGGAAGCACAAGTGTTCCCATTGCTTCGCAGAATCGCGTTTGTGCAGAAAACACTAACACTTGTTCAGAAGGAAAGAAAGCACAGAGCCCCAGATTTTATGTTGCCCTGGAGAGCTTGCAGAGCACTGGGGAAAAGCAGGCAGAGAATTCCCTGCTAGCACCTTCTCTGTGCCTGGGAAGCACAAGTGTTCCCATTGCTTCGCAGAATCGCGTTTGTGCAGAAAACACTAACACTTGTTCAGAAGGAAAGAAAGCACAGAGCCCCACATTTTATGTTGCCCTGGAGAGCTTGCAGAGCACTGGGGAAAGGCAGGCAGAGAATTCCCTGCTAGCACCTTCTCTGTGCCTGGGAAGCAGAAGTGTTCACATTGCTTCGCAGAATCGCGTTTGTGCAGAAAACACTAACACTTGTTCAGAAGGAAAGAAAGCACAGAGGCCCAGATTTTATGTTGCCCTGGAGAGCTTGCAGAGCACTGGGGAAAAGCAGGCAGAGAATTCCCTGCTAGCACCTTCTCTGTGCCTGGGAAGCACAAGTGTTCCCATTGCTTCGCAGAATCGCGTTTGTGCAGAAAACACTAACACTTGTTCAGAAGGAAAGAAAGCACAGAGCCCCACATTTTATGTTGCCCTGGAGAGCTTGCAGAGCACTGGGGAAAGGCAGGCAGAGAATTCCCTGCTAGCACCTTCTCTGTGCCTGGGAAGCACAAGTGTTCCCATTGCTTCGCAGAATCGCGTTTGTGCAGAAAACACTAA
The DNA here is from genome assembly GCA_030819815.1 of Strix occidentalis. Taxonomy (NCBI): domain Eukaryota; kingdom Metazoa; phylum Chordata; class Aves; order Strigiformes; family Strigidae; genus Strix; species Strix occidentalis. The sequence continues at coordinate 130,995 of JASWHU010000278.1, forward strand.
CACTTGTTCAGAAGGAAAGAAAGCACAGAGCCCCAGATTTTATGTTGCCCTGGAGAGCTTGCAGAGCACTGGGGAAAAGCAGGCAGAGAATTCCCTGCTAGCACCTTCTCTGTGCCTGGGAAGCACAAGTGTTCCCATTGCTTCGCAGAATCGCGTTTGTGCAGAAAACACTAACACTTGTTCAGAAGGAAAGAAAGCACAGAGCCCCACATTTTATGTTGCCCTGGAGAGCTTGCAGAGCACTGGGGAAAGGCAGGCAGAGAATTCCCTGCTAGCACCTTCTCTGTGCCTGGGAAGGAGAAGTGTTCCCATTGCTTCGCAGAATCGCGTTTGTGCAGAAAACACTAACACTTGTTCAGAAGGAAAGAAAGCACAGAGCCCCACATTTTATGTTGCCCTGGAGAGCTTGCAGAGCACTGGGGAAAGGCAGGCAGAGAATTCCCTGCTAGCACCTTCTCTGTGCCTGGGAAGGAGAAGTGTTCACATTGCTTCGCAGAATCGCGTTTGTGCAGAAAACACTAACACTTGTTCAGAAGGAAAGAAAGCACAGAGCCCCACATTTTATGTTGCCCTGGAGAGCTTGCAGAGCACTGGGGAAAGGCAGGCAGAGAATTCCCTGCTAGCACCTTCTCTGTGCCTGGGAAGCAGAAGTGTTCACATTGCTTCTCAGAATCGTGTTTGTGCAGAAAACACTAACACTTGTTCAGAAGGAAAGAAAGCACAGAGCCCCAGATTTTATGTTGCCCTGGAGAGCTTGCAGAGCACTGGGGAAAGGCAGGCAGAGAATTCCCTGCTAGCACCTTCTCTGTGCCTGGGAAGCACAAGTGTTCCCATTGCTTCGCAGAATCGCGTTTGTGCAGAAAACACTAACACTTGTTCAGAAGGAAAGAAAGCACAGAGCCCCAGATTTTATGTTGCCCTGGAGAGCTTGCAGAGCACTGGGGAAAGGCAGGCAGAGAATTCCCTGCTAGCACCTTCTCTGTGCCTGGGAAGCAGAAGTGTTCACATTGCTTCGCAGAATCGCGTTTGTGCAGAAAACACTAACACTTGTTCAGAAGGAAAGAAAGCACAGAGCCCCAGATTTTATGTTGCCCTGCAGAGCATGCAGAGCACTGGGGAAAGGCAGGCAGAGAATTCCCTGCTAGCACCTTCTCTGTGCCTGGGAAGCACAAGTGTTCCCATTGCTTCGCAGAATCGCGTTTGTGCAGAAAACACTGACACGTGTTCAGAAGGAAAGAAAGCACAGAGCCCCACATTTTATGTTGCCCTGGAGAGCTTGCAGAGCACTGGGGAAAGGCAGGCAGAGAATTCCCTGCTAGCACCTTCTCTGTGCCTGGGAAGCACAAGTGTTCACATTGCTTCGCAGAATCGCGTTTGTGCAGAAAACACTAACACTTGTTCAGAAGGAAAGAAAGCACAGAGCCCCACATTTTATGTTGCCCTGGAGAGCTTGCAGAGCACTGGGGAAAAGCAGGCAGAGAATTCCCTGCTAGCACCTTCTCTGTGCCTGGGAAGCACAAGTGTTCCCATTGCTTCGCAGAATCGCGTTTGTGCAGAAAACACTAACACTTGTTCAGAAGGAAAGAAAGCACAGAGCCCCACATTTTATGTTGCCCTGGAGAGCTTGCAGAGCACTGGGGAAAAGCAGGCAGAGAATTCCCTGCTAGCACCTTCTCTGTGCCTGGGAAGCACAAGTGTTCACATTGCTTCGCAGAATCGCGTTTGTGCAGAAAACACTAACACTTGTTCAGAAGGAAAGAAAGCACAGAGCCCCACATTTTATGTTGCCCTGGAGAGCTTGCAGAGCACTGGGGAAAGGCAGGCAGAGAATTCCCTGCTAGCACCTTCTCTGTGCCTGGGAAGCACAAGTGTTCACATTGCTTCGCAGAATCGCGTTTGTGCAGAAAACACTAACACTTGTTCAGAAGGAAAGAAAGCACAGAGCCCCACATTTTATGTTGCCCTGGAGAGCTTGCAGAGCACTGGGGAAAAGCAGGCAGAGAATTCCCTGCTAGCACCTTCTCTGTGCCTGGGAAGCACAAGTGTTCCCATTGCTTCGCAGAATCGCGTTTGTGCAGAAAACACTAACACTTGTTCAGAAGGAAAGAAAGCACAGAGCCCCAGATTTTATGTTGCCCTGGAGAGCTTGCAGAGCACTGGGGAAAAGCAGGAAGAGAATTCCCTGCTAGCACCTTCTCTGTGCCTGGGAAGCACAAGTGTTCACATTGCTTCGCAGAATCGCGTTTGTGCAGAAAACACTAACACTTGTTCAGAAGGAAAGAAAGCACAGAGCCCCACATTTTATGTTGCCCTGGAGAGCTTGCAGAGCACTGGGGAAAGGCAGGCAGAGAATTCCCTGCTAGCACCTTCTCTGTGCCTGGGAAGCACAAGTGTTCACATTGCTTCGCAGAATCGTGTTTGTGCAGAAAACACTAACACTTGTTCAGAAGGAAAGAAAGCACAGAGCCCCAGATTTTATGTTGCCCTGGAGAGCTTGCAGAGCACTGGGGAAAGGCAGGCAGAGAATTCCCTGCTAGCACCTTCTCTGTGCCTGGGAAGCACAAGTGTTCACATTGCTTCGCAGAATCGCGTTTGTGCAGAAAACACTAACACTTGTTCAGAAGGAAAGAAAGCACAGAGCCCCAGATTTTATGTTGCCCTGGAGAGCTTGCAGAGCACTGGGGAAAAGCAGGCAGAGAATTCCCTGCTAGCACCTTCTCTGTGCCTGGGAAGCACAAGTGTTCCCATTGCTTCGCAGAATCGCGTTTGTGCAGAAAACACTAACACTTGTTCAGAAGGAAAGAAAGCACAGAGCCCCAGATTTGATGTTGCCCTGGAGAGCTTGCAGAGCACTGGGGAAAAGCAGGCAGAGAATTCCCTGCTAGCACCTTCTCTGTGCCTGGGAAGCACAAGTGTTCACATTGCTTCGCAGAATCGCGTTTGTGCAGAAAACACTAACACTTGTTCAGAAGGAAAGAAAGCACAGAGCCCCAGATTTTATGTTGCCCTGGAGAGCTTGCAGAGCACTGGGGAAAGGCAGGCAGAGAATTCCCTGCTAGCACCTTCTCTGTGCCTGGGAAGGAGAAGTGTTCACATTGCTTCGCAGAATCGCGTTTGTGCAGAAAACACTAACACTTGTTCAGAAGGAAAGAAAGCACAGAGCCCCACATTTTATGTTGCCCTGGAGAGCTTGCAGAGCACTGGGGAAAGGCAGGCAGAGAATTCCCTGCTAGCACCTTCTCTGTGCCTGGGAAGCACAAGTGTTCACATTGCTTCGCAGAATCGTGTTTGTGCAGAAAACACTAACACTTGTTCAGAAGGAAAGAAAGCACAGAGCCCCAGATTTTATGTTGCCCTGGAGAGCTTGCAGAGCACTGGGGAAAGGCAGGCAGAGAATTCCCTGCTAGCACCTTCTCTGTGCCTGGGAAGCACAAGTGTTCCCATTGCTTCGCAGAATCGCGTTTGTGCAGAAAACACTAACACTTGTTCAGAAGGAAAGAAAGCACAGAGCCCCAGATTTTATGTTGCCCTGGAGAGCTTGCAGAGCACTGGGGAAAAGCAGGCAGAGAATTCCCTGCTAGCACCTTCTCTGTGCCTGGGAAGCACAAGTGTTCCCATTGCTTCGCAGAATCGCGTTTGTGCAGAAAACACTAACACTTGTTCAGAAGGAAAGAAAGCACAGAGCCCCACATTTTATGTTGCCCTGGAGAGCTTGCAGAGCACTGGGGAAAGGCAGGCAGAGAATTCCCTGCTAGCACCTTCTCTGTGCCTGGGAAGCACAAGTGTTCACATTGCTTCGCAGAATCGCGTTTGTGCAGAAAACACTAACACTTGTTCAGAAGGAAAGAAAGCACAGAGCCCCAGATTTTATGTTGCCCTGGAGAGCTTGCAGAGCACTGGGGAAAGGCAGGCAGAGAATTCCCTGCTAGCACCTTCTCTGTGCCTGGGAAGCACAAGTGTTCACATTGCTTCGCAGAATCGCGTTTGTGCAGAAAACACTAACACTTGTTCAGAAGGAAAGAAAGCACAGAGCCCCAGATTTTATGTTGCCCTGGAGAGCTTGCAGAGCACTGGGGAAAGGCAGGCAGAGAATTCCCTGCTAGCACCTTCTCTGTGCCTGGGAAGGAGAAGTGTTCACATTGCTTCGCAGATTCGCGTTTGTGCAGAAAACACTAACACTTGTCCAGAAGGAAAGAAAGCACAGAGCCCCAGATTTTATATTGCCCTGGAGAGCTTGCAGAGCACTGGGGAAAGGCAGGCAGAGAATTCCCTGCTAGCACCTTCTCTGTGCCTGGGAAGCACAAGTGTTCACATTGCTTCGCAGAATCGCGTTTGTGCAGAAAACACTAACACTTGTTCAGAAGGAAAGAAAGCACAGAGCCCCAGATTTTATGTTGCCCTGGAGAGCTTGCAGAGCACTGGGGAAAGGCAGGCAGAGAATCCCCTGCTAGCACCTTCTCTGTGCCTGGGAAGCACAAGTGTTCACATTGCTTCGCAGAATCGCGTTTGTGCAGAAAACACTAACACTTGTTCAGAAGGAAAGAAAGCACAGAGCCCCAGATTTTATGTTGCCCTGGAGAGCTTGCAGAGCACTGGGGAAAGGCAGGCAGAGAATTCCCTGCTAGCACCTTCTCTGTGCCTGGGAAGCACAAGTGTTCCCATTGCTTCGCAGAATCGCGTTTGTGCAGAAAACACTAACACTTGTTCAGAAGGATAGAAAGCACAGAGCCCCACATTTTATGTTGCCCTGGAGAGCTTGCAGAGCACTGGGGAAAGGCAGGCAGAGAATTCCCTGCTAGCACCTTCTCTGTGCCTGGGAAGCACAAGTGTTCACATTGCTTCGCAGAATCGCGTTTGTGCAGAAAACACTAACACTTGTTCAGAAGGAAAGAAAGCACAGAGCCCCAGATTTTATGTTGCCCTGGAGAGCTTGCAGAGCACTGGGGAAAGGCAGGCAGAGAATTCCCTGCTAGCACC